>BSAI01000015.1:583649-605232 GCA_036245035.1 Adrianichthys oophorus | reverse complement strand
TAGATGATGCTCTGGTTCTAGATGATGCTCTGGCTCTAGATGATGCTGCAGCGACAGAAATTTTCTAGTCAACATGTCTTCATGCTGGGCATTAAACTTCATGAGTATTTTTTTAATAAACTCCTTTTAAAGTGAAACCTCAGGTGTGCACACCTGTCAGCCTTGATGTTCCCACCTCTTTCTCACTCTCTGCCTGCAGACCATCAGAAAGTTATGGAATCAAAATCATCCAGTGAACACTTTCTCGGTCTGGAAATGTTAAGAAGTCTGTCAGGTCAGCATTCACGCAGTTTTGTGTCTGTTAATAATGCTGTTGCTGAAAATGACATTCTGGTGTTTTAATGAAGTTTTTGCATGAAGTTTAACAACAAACTATGTAGATTATGAGGAAAACAGATTCCAAGTAAATAAAAACTTTATTATTTAAATGTTGGTGAACATTCAAAGCTGCTGTTTGTCTGAGCATGCTACAGAGCATGTATCCCCATCAGAATCCTCTTTATTCCTCTAAAACCCTGGATACGCTTTGATGGGCAGACTCAAGCATACTTGGATTCTTCAGAGCCTCTCACGTCTCTGCCCTCTAATCCCGTCTTTCCAGTCTTCTCCTCCTCTTGTGAACTGGAGGTTTCTTCTCTGAGGTGATGCACATCTGGGGCTTGTTCTTATCTTCTCTGCTCTCAAGCTTCAAACCTTCTACTTACCCTCTTGACAAAGGTGGGAGGTGGATGCGTAGAGCACATGTGAGTCCGTTTGTGATGTTAATGACACGGCTTTGATGGTTATGATGATCCTCGATGGCTTTAAATAATAATACTAGCTTTTAAAAGCAAACTAATCAGAAGCACTAAAGAGTTCAGCAGTAAAAGATGAGTTACAAACTTTTGTGAACTACAGTCTATGAAGCAGCAACTTGATGCAGCACTGATGGAAAAACTTCTCATTTAATTTCCCCCTAATTCAGCTGACTGGCCGGGCAGCGGAGGGAAATTAAAACAGACTCTCAGGAGGTTTGTGTGCACAGATAACAAATAGGGTTAGGTTCATACCCTGGACAAAATGTGCATTTAGTGCATGGACCAGCCCACACCAGCAGCACCATAATCAAGTTTGTCCATTCTGTCTGCATGGTACCAGGCCAACAGCTTCACCCTAAACACCACAAAGAAGTCATCCTAGCTGACATTTCCTCTCTCTACATCAACGGCCAGTGTGTGGAGAGTGTGTGGAGACAGGCTACAACTTCTCCTTCCTGAGCACCACCATCACAGCTGATCACTTTGGTCTTCAAACACCAAGATCTTCCTAAAGAAGGCCCAACAGCGCCTGAACCTCCTGAGGGTGCTCAGGAGGACCACCAGCACCAAGGAGCTGCCAAGGACCTTCTTTACCCCTCAGACATCCAGCCCATCCTGCCTCACTGCATCAGGGAGTGGTTTCAGCATGGCAGAGGCTCCAAAGAGCTGTGAGGTTAACTATCAGCCAATCCCTTCCCTCCCTGCCAGATGTCTGCTGGTCACACCACCTCAGCAGAGCAACCGGCATCAGCACCCATCCACCTACCCCTGTTCAACCTACTGCCCTCCAGCAGACATCACCGGACAGAAACCATCGACTGAGACAAAGCTTCTTCTCACAGGCAGTTACTCCATTGAACATTTATGAAGTACGGGTGATGCTGTGCTACAGTGTCCTTACACCACACTCTAGTAGTTAGTAAGGTGTGAGTCCTGGCTCCTTACTGACCACGCACAAATGCTGCACGCACGAGCCGTGCACATGATACGCAAGTGAAAAAATGAAAAATATTGTCTGTCTGTAAAAAAGTTTTGTACTTGTAGTAAGAGTTTTTATGTGTGTAAAAAGTTTTGCACTTGTCAAAAGAAATTGTCTGTCAGTAAATGTTTTTGACAAGTACAAAACTTTTTACGAAAGACAATACTTGCCCAGATCCACCCATCAGGACAGCTGTGACTAAGATGAAGATACTTTTGTTTGTAACCTTGATGACTTGTAATCCAGAGCAAACTTCTGGTTCTTCAGAGGACCTCAGGCTCCAGATCCAAAATGGTTTTAAGTGTGAAAAGTTCCAGAACCAAAACTGTCAGCATCTTCTTTGCAGATTTGAACTCACAAACTCTTCTAATGCTAATCCTTACCCAATTACACTGTAGAAATATATGGGATTTTGGCTTCTTGTAGCCAGTGGGTACTCCCTGTTTGGAATGTCAGGGAGAGGGGCTGCTCAGTCCAGTTCTTTTATACAGTCATTTGTCTCTTCCCCTTCTTCCCTTAGAGGGGAACAGGCACCATCCCTAAACTCTGTTCTTCAGGACCATTCTTCTTAGAACTTTTGGTTTCTTCATCTCTGCTGCTGTTTGACATGTAAAGCATCCTTGAGATGAGAGATTTAATAAAAGTGAAATATCATTACTGCACTGCTTTATTAAGATAAACAACAATGGGAAGCACCAGGTAAAACCGTGAAGTCTTCCTGCATAGAGACTAGGAGCTCCAGAACAAAAAGGCATCAATGAGGTTTGAGTGTTGAATAGGGATTGTGTCATCAGATGAAGTCTGAAGCTTTCAGTTCAGACTCCTGTCAGAGTGTCTCCTTCTCCGTCTTTTATTTCCCATCTTTTCCTATAAACAATAAGGGGGAGGACGGAGCCTCCTGGCAGACACAGAAGCAAAGAGGAGGACACAAAGAAGGAGGTCACAGGAGGAAATGCACACCACAGAATCTGCCTCTCCACTCGTACCATTGTCTTCATGTAAATGTGAACTCATCAGGATTCCAGGAGCATCCGGACCAGCGGCCTCTGGAGGGCCAAACTGAGAGCCCTACCCAGAAGGCATCTGTGTTCGTACCTCCACTCCAGTGGTTCACCTTTCAAATAAATCCTTTGAAGAAATGATGATGCAGATGCTCACACTGCACCGTCACCGGTGAATCAAATCACCATCACCTTCTGAATCAAACGGGTCTTTCCGTGATTCTCTGAGCTCTTGTCAGTCAAACAAACCAGCTGTTAATCCACCAGAACTCTGCATCAATAAGACCAGGATGTGTATTTATATGAATCTCTGATAAATATGTTCCTCTGGAGGCAGAGGTGTCGATGGTCTTGTTGGGAGTATACTTTTAACCCCAATGCCACCCCTCAGCCTTTATTCCACCCACACCATCCTCTGGCCTCAGGTAAAGGCTAACTGCAGGACCACCTGTTGCCCTGTGCCCCCCCCCCTTTGAATGGGAGATCTGCAGATCATCCTGCACCCGTCAGAAAGCACTTGTGTGGCTGCTCCCCACCACTGAGCAACATGTCTTTGTATGAGTAGCCCTACCACCACCAGTTTCGATTGAGATTAATAAAGTGTCTATCTATCCATCCATCCATACTGATGGACACCTGTGTGTGTGTGTCTGCCTGGCAGCACGTCGATTTTGGTTATATTATACACCCCAATGCCAAAAACAAGGTTCTCGTGGAAGCATTGAAGGCATTTAAATATCTATAGATACTCAAGGCTTTGCTTTGAATGCAGCTTATGCCCTTGGGCTCCACATTAAACAGCATTCCTTCAGCTTTAACAACAATAACTCCAACAGATTCTGTTTATCATTTCATTTAGAGAGAAAGATCAAACTACAAAGAAGTACAGGCAGGTGAAGTTCATCTGCAGGACTCAAAGCCGTCCACAAACGTGTGTCCACAAGCTCCATCGCAGGAATTATTGGCATTTTCCACAGAATTACATCCCACTGCCAAAAGGCCATTTGAATAAAATGAGATTCCTTTTTTACATTTTTATTCAAAACCAGATTTGTTTGATGATGAAAAGAGTTCACATAATCGCTGATATAAACTCAAGAAACTGTAATGAAACACGTGATACATTCTTTACATTGAAAGCAGTTTTTTGCCTGAAGAAAAATCCAGAACATTAATGTAGAGTTATCGGTTCATGTATTTGTACAAATGTTAAATGAGTAAATAATATAAAAAATATGTAAACTCATCTCATTTCTTAGACTTCAACTTTGAGACAGAATACGACCCTGAAAAATCCTCAGAGCGTTAAAGTAAAACCCTCCATGGATGGGGTCGCAGGATCCCACCCATAAAAGAGCAAATGAAAATCTGAAACCAGTAAAACCAGCTGAAGCCAAAAAACGTCACAAAATCTGAGCCAACATAACAAAGTAAAAAGTCCACAAGTTGAACTGAAGGAAGCAAACCTGCAGCCGAGGTTCTTCATCAACCTTCTGACCTGCTCTAGTCATGATGTAATGAGACGTTTCTTTGAACATTTTTATCTTTTAACATCTGACCTTCAGCAAAGGAAACTCATCTGTGTTTTTAGGAATTTGAAGAACAGACTCATTTAACCGTTATAGTACTTTTACCACAGAAACAATCCTGGAGCCTCACCGATAAATACAGCTTTATGTACTGAGGAACCGACGCTTATAGACTGCATTACTATCTTATTCTTCTGACTAGATTTGAGTTCACAAACACACACACAGGTCTGGAAAAAAGTGAACACACTGAAAAAAAAAAACAACAATGTGTAAATGAGAAAAGGGATGGAAGGTGGAAACATTTCAGAGTTTCAGGAAAATACCCCAAAACAAGAATAAAAACCAACAACTTTCTGCTCTGTCTGTGTTCACTTAGAACCTGAATGCAGTTCGTTTTATTACACCAACAAACACAAAGTGGTGAATTTCCTCCCAACATTTACCTTCAACATCCCAAAAACAGAAGGACAAACATGGATGTTCAAACCTGTGTTACTTCACACCTTCCCAAACACATTGGTGTTCAAATCCCACATTCATGTAGCAGCGCAGCGCTCATTGCAGGTGATGGATGCATGGGTGCATCCACAGCAGTAACACTAACAGCAGTGAGAGGGTGAACGCTGTGCAGGTGATTCTCTACATTTAAAGGTGAGTCTCCACTCAGACACATTCAGCACTAATTATCACTGTTGTCATGTATTGGGTAACACTGTCAAATTCTCAGAACATTTGTGCTGCTACACATCAGTTATTTCATTTTGAAAGTTTGATTGTAACATTTACATTGTACATGAGCGGATTACAGGCCAGCCAGCTGAAGAAGTGTGATCCCATGTTGAATGTAATTACCAACCCGGGTCAGAAACACTTTCACGTGTTCATGTTTCCGTCTACAGCTAGACAGTAAACTCTGCTCCCGTCTGTGGGCGGGCCGCTGTGTGCACCTCCTCTGACCTCCTCTGTTAGTCTCTGAAAGCCGTCACCTCCTCGTCATTGTTGGCTGAAACAACAGGGGCAGGCGGAGCGCCTCCCTTCTGCCGGACGAACGTGTCAGCCAGGAGGCTGGGGGGTGGTCTCTCAAAGGAGTTGCCCCACTTTGGGGTTTTTCAAATACACATATGTGACACTTTCATGCATTTTAGCTTTTCGGGAAAACAAAGGAAACCTAAGAGTCTCGACAAAGTGTCATCATTTATTACTAATTGATTTGATTTGATTTGTTTTGTAATATTCTTATTTTACATTTTTATGTTTTTTATTTTGTGTATTTCTGAAGGGCGGAACCTTTGTTCACAACTGTGTTGTGCCGAGAAATGTTTTTGTTGCAACGCCACTCAAGGAGTTCCATATGGCAGAAAAGATTAAGAAGAAGAGAAGGTGAAAAGTTATGAAGCATATGGAAGAAAAGACTGAGAAGGAAAGATGAACAGTTAAGACACTGTGTTAACAAGTTTCCTGCTTTCTTTTGTTGGTGAAAGCGGCCAGCGAGGTACGTGTTTTCATTTTGTTTCATGTAATTTGTTATGTCGAATCTTGTATTTAAGTTGTTTATTTGTGTGTTAGTTTGACTTTGTGGACAAAGAAAAGAAAGAAGAAAGTCATCAGTTGCAGCAAACTGCGGTCCAGTTTATTCACCTGAGAGAGCGACACATAACTTTAGAAAATCAATCTGACACCTTCAAGAGGAATGTAGCTCCAGCAGCAGAGCTGAATTACTAAGGACCCACTTCAATGAACATGGTGTTTTTGGGGTTTTTAGCATGTTCTTGTGGCATTTTCCTGAGAATGGAGGACATAAATAAAGTAAATTAAGCTTAAAGTTACATTTCTGAGTATTTATTTGTTCCAGTCGCTGTGAATCAGGAGCAGACAAAAAAATGCAAATTCAAAGAAGAGCTCATTTCTGATGTCAACAATACAGTATTTTTGGAGTATATGTCGTGTTTTTGCATACTTTGGACAAGGTGCGACTTGTATGCGATTTAAAAAAAATATCAACTCCCACTAGAGGGCGCTGTATTAGTATTTGCTACTGACAGCTATGCAGACAAAGAAGCGCTGCTCAGGCTTATGCCGGGCCTGGTGGAATTTCAAAGTGACACAAATGATGGATGGGATTTGGCGAGATATAAAGAGTTTAGTTGACCTGTTAGCATGTTCTTTGGCTATCTGAATAATTGTTCATAGGTTGTGCTAACAAACTAGATTCCTCCAATGTTTTATGAAGCTCAAAAGCATCATTGTGTTACTCTAGTGAAGTGTGTATAAATTCAGTCTATTATTGTCATCTATTCTCTTAACATGATTTGCCATTTAAGATAAAATGTCCATTCTTGGTCCCATAACTTGTAAAATATGTTTCTCTTAAAGGTGCGACTTATCCTCCAGAGTGACTTTTAGTCCAAAAAATACAATATGCTGGGCGGAGCCACAAGCTGCATTCTGATGCGTCCACCAGTGGACAAATAGATCCACGTTTGTCTTTGTTTTCCTGGTCTGAGCTGGAATCTGGATCAGAAGATGATCGGAGTAGGAGTTTAATTTGGATGGAGGTGGAGGTCAGTCATTTTCTGTGGGTGACGTAACACTAACTCAGCAATTGTCAAATGTTCTCAACTCCTGAAGTACCAAAGGACAGAGCCTGGGTCCGTCCGTGGAGTCAGCTTTGTGTTTTTAATCACAAAAGTTTTCTGAAGTCAGCAAAGTTCTTTAAAATGTTAAACTTTATTGAAACTGTTTTCTGTTTGAACAAAGGGAACATTTTCACTTTGAGGTAGAGACAAAGCTGAAGGAGGCGTGATGAATGAGGTCAGACGCTGCACAGAGTGCACCTGGTTGTTTGGACTGTGGCAGCTTCCCAGTGGGTGGAATTCCAGTCTAATTACAGGTGGAGGAGGAAGAAGACGGCTGTGAGAATACTGTAGACGAAGACGGG
Organism: Adrianichthys oophorus; assembly: GCA_036245035.1. Classification (NCBI taxonomy): domain Eukaryota; kingdom Metazoa; phylum Chordata; class Actinopteri; order Beloniformes; family Adrianichthyidae; genus Adrianichthys; species Adrianichthys oophorus. The sequence continues at coordinate 597,985 of BSAI01000015.1, read as the reverse complement.
TGGGACAACAAAAGGGTTTCAAATCAAAGCCGACGGCCCGTCACACGAAAACCTGCCTGAAGGGTGTGACGACAAACCCAACGTACAGACGCTTCCCTGCCATGATGCAGAAGAGACGCTGATGACAAGTGAAAGCAGGTAAACAGAAAAGAAACCACCAGAGGAGCCATGGAGGGATGGAGATCACCATAACAACCCTCCACCAGAGAGCCGGAGGAGGACGGGAGCTGCCGTCCCAGGAGCATAAAAACACATGTGCACCTCGTGATTTTACAAATGTTCTTCCTGTATGTGTTGAAAAAAAAGAGTCTGTCCATCAGGAAGGGCCAGAGATGAAAGCAAGACGTCAGAGGAAAAGCTCTCCGAGCACGGATGCAACCAGGAGGAGAGCAGCTCGAGTAACAAAGGTGCAGATCGAGGGAGGAATGCAACAGGTGCATTCCTCCAGACAAAAGCCAGTGTGGTTTAAAATCAATGGCTCAGTGCATGCAGCCCCCACGGCTGGGGAGGGGGGAAGAATTTCATTAAACTCTGAACCCCCTTCTTCCTGTTTAATCCAAGCACGGGCTAATTAAGATGAAGCATTGACCACCTTATCCCAGGATTTCTGTCAAAAGAAAAGGAATCGTTGTTCAAAAGATGACAATTCCTGTTAGCTCTGTTGCTTATCAAGCTAATTGAAAAGTTACAGATTTGTTTACAGGAACTTCAGGAACAAAAAACATTTAGAAGGTTGAGTTGAGAAAATAAAAAGGTTTTCTTATCTTTCCTCATCTGAGAAGCTCTGACGTGACGGCTGAGCTGACCTAAATACAAATCCCACTGGGGGGACTACTATACGCCCCCCATGACTCCTCAGAACCCCTTCCTCTGAACCTGATGTCTGTAAGCAGCGCTGGTAGAAGCGGCTGCTCTGCTGCACAAATGCAGCTTTGGCATCAGGAATGCTGAGGTGGATCCAGAGCTCAGAGGAATTCCTGGATCCAAACTTTAATTCCATGCAGCTCCAAGATTTTTCTGCAGGCACATTTTCCAGGTGCATCCAATGTCCCACTCAGAACCTTCTGGGTCAGTTTCCCTCATGCAGATTAACTATAAATAGTACAAACTGAAATTTCCTCCTCACTACCAGAGAGAAAAATGCTGTGCTGATCATTTTTTAATCCAACAAAAACTACAATTCCCAGAGCCCCGTCCCTTCACATTTGGTGTCATTGAAAAGCCCCAAAGGTCCTTTGCAGAAACCAGACGGAGTTCAAACAGTAGGATGCAGTGGTTGGGTGGTATTCAGGTTTAGAAATGTCCTCGACAGAGAACATGTTTACTGTACATTGCTGATAGTCAGGAGGATTTCAGAGATGTTCCTTTCAAAAAAGAAATGGGGCGAGGACGGGCAACACAAAAATGATCAATGTTCCAATCAGTGTTGCAGAAATCTGTCTAGAGATATTTATCATAGAAAAACCAAAAATATTTCAAAGATAACCAGGATAGTTGTTTACAGAGTTCCGACAGCACAGATGAAAAGATTCTCCAGGATTATCTCCTCATTCTGTGATAATTGTTGATAGATTCTACAGTTTCTGAGAAAACCAACCCAAACAAGCAGCCATTGAAAATACCATGTTATGCCTGCGGTTTTGTCTGCTCCAAAGAGTGCAATGGAAAACCTACACAAATGAAGAGGAGACGTTTCTCCAGTCCGGAGACGGATCATGGTTTTTTCCATCGGTACTGGATCTTTGGACACGGCTGAGCGCCGAGTTCAAAATCAAGGAGATGGTTTCAGAATATGAGAAATAAGTTTTAAAAGAAAAGATTTTTGAAGATTTTCAAATTATTGTTACAAAAAGAGTCACGATTTTGAACATCAAACTGTGAGATCCATCATATCGGAAAAGCTTTGATGTTGGACATTGTGCCAGTGCGTGCACCTCAACCGTGTAACGGCAGGCGTGTCACCGCATGTGAGATGTTACCAAGCTTAGAGAACACCATCAAATCCATCTGTGATGCTTATCAGCGGCAGTGATACACTCCTGGTCCTGGCTGGGAAATGAGCCAACGGGAGCAGACTGTGATCAAGTGGTCCATTCCTCTTTCGCTCTCCTCCATCTTTCATGGCTTTTTCATTTCAGAGTCCTTTATGGGTCCGCCAGGCGGGCTCGCCACTCCTGCATTTTTAATTAAATCTAAAATGTGCAATAACTCTGGAGACTCTGGGAGAGCTGGCCCATGGATCAGATGGTTCTCTAGCAGACTTCTATCAAGCTTTTCATCCATTTGCCCATTTTTGCCAAACGCTTGGATCCAGGCCAAACAGGACAGGCAGATTTACCTTTCCAGACACACACACACACCTACACACACACACACACGCTCCTACAGCAGCCTAATCCATTCAAAGAGCCTCCGAAAAATCCAATCTTTAAAGTCACTTTTCCTGACTTCCCATGACTCCCAGAAGACAAAGGGCTTCTTGTGTAGGAATGGACAGGCTAAAGACCCGCGCTATACTTCCGTCATACGTGTGCAGCTGCGTTACGTCTCACTCCTTCCACAGGCACAGTAAAAGAAATCCCATCACCCTGTTGGAAATAGCTGGAGGCCATATGTTTCTGTACCTGGGAAAGTTGTGGGCTGTCCTGCTTGACACTGCCGCAGTAATCTAATCCACCTCCAGAGTTTTTGATGAGATTAGGAAGTGAGGAGGTGGTAGGAGGTTAACGTCATAATTATAAGGCAGCAAATCTGTTTTATAAAAAAAGCTGGACCACCACACATGAAAAGAGGCAATGGCAACGGAAACCACTGCGCAAAATTGCAAATCTCCAGAGATTAGATGGATCCCTAAAGACCTCTAATTTAACCTCAGCCACCCAAAGCACCTGAAACCCGGAGAAGTCTCCAGACAGGACAGAAAAGAGGAAGCCAAGCACCTGACATGAATGCTGCACAGAAAACCTGAAATGTTCAGCCCTCCCCACATTGTTTCCATTATACCATTATCTTCTCACATCTCGGGGGGGGGGGCAGACAGGTTAGAAATTCCAGGCCTCCTCCTTACACAAACACTGCAGAAAAAAGCTCCAAGTATTCAGCATGGCCATGGCTCATTCACTGAAAGGGATAAAGTAATGGGGGGGGGCCCTCAAACAGTCATCCCACATCCTACCCACCCGGAAAGACATTCCTCAGATCTGCCCACCCGCCATCATTAGGCAAGACCACCTGCTGGGAAACCAGAACCTCCATCATGTTCTACTGGACTGTGGTGCACACAGGTCCAATCCCATCAGTATTCAACACCTCTCAGAGCAGGACAGGAGGAAAGAGCGGCACTTTGCTGCTGCTTCTCATCACAGCTTTGACAAGAAATCAAGACACTAAAGTGGCTGAGAAACTAGTATTTTGCCTGTGTGCTCAACACGTCTCCATCAGAAGAGCTTCCTGCTTCCAAAGCCAATGTTGTTAGAAAATGAGATGGAAAACAGATCAAAATTTCTGAGAATTGATGTTATTAAAGCAAAAAAAGTTCTGCTGTTCTGTCATCGTGCACTTTGACACAAACGTGATCTAAACTCCAAAATGACAATCTGTGGACTCTTTGTACAATCAGCTGTGATAACACTGCACTGAAAGGCTGCAGAGGAACCAGAAAACTGTGCATGAGGTGTTGCTGCTGCCAGACAGGATGTAAATTCAACAATGAACTCATGAGATTAAAGTTTTTCAGTCTCTGGAAGTTTTCCTAAGAACTGCTCAGTGTGAATGCTGGTCTGCAGGTCTCTGGTTGATGAAAGACACAAACATTAAGGTCCAAAAGGGGCCTCCACTAAGGCCTAAGTCACATGCATCCGTACGGGTTCTGTGGGTTGTCCAAGTCCGTGGAGGGTCATAGAGAGGAGCAGCTGCATCTTAAGGGTCTTTGAGGCTCATACGACCCCCTCAAGGGACGTCATGAAAATGGAACGTACCATTTTTGGTATGTGGTAAATGTTTCGTAAAGTATTCATGAGAATGATGGAAGTTACACGTACTCATGATGTACGGGTGATGCCAACATACAATTCCTTAAACTCTAGACGTCTGGCTCCTTACTGACCGCACACAGGGTGTGCATGTGATGCATAGGTGCCCGCAGGACACCTGTAGGATGTCCACTCAAGCTACACTCTGTCTAATTTCCTCATATCTAAGAGTCAGGCTGCAGCAAGGAGCGCGCATGTATCACATGAACAGCATTAACGGGCTCCTTATACAGTCTGCAGACGCCTGCGTCTCACCTACTTCCCCCTCTGAGCCGCAGCATGCCCGTAGAAAACAATGTGATGAACATTTTCTCTCCACGGGTTCACTGAGCGTCTATGACCTGACATTTCCTGCAGGTCACATGTGTGCCGTACAGGTTTGACCCTTTTGGGCTATATCCACCCGTAAGGACAGTTTGGATGAAGGCAGAAGAGAACAGCCATGACAGCCCAAGAGGCATCATCTTCACTCCACCCTGATCCAAACTCCAACACGTATGCCACAGCAAACACAACATCCTCTGCAGCCCGTGTCCACACATGCAGGAGAAATCCTCCGCTCCTCTCCTTCTTCATCACTCATCCTATTTCTCTTGTTGGCAAGCGGCTCACACACACACAATGTCTTTTTTCCTCATCCCCAGACAACCCGCCTCCCCGCTGCACTCTCTGCCAGGCATTCCTGAGTCCGTCCCAGCATCGAAAATGTCAAGAATGAGGAGGGAGAAGAGGCGGGAGCAGCGAGCGCTGCGGCAGGTAGAGTCTTGTCTGACCCCGCTCAGCCTCGGAGGTTAGTGGCTGCAGGAAACAGATGCCATCTGACTCCACTCTCTTAATTAAAACTCTTCCCTTCAACGAGCCTTACAGACCACTTTCCTCTGGAAAAAGGAACTCCGAGTAATAATCATCAGAGCCATTCTCACTCGGCAAACCAAAGCAAGAATGACGTAGATACACAAGTCAGTTAAATATTACTTATTCAAATCTACAGAGTCTCAAGGTCTTTATGTGCTTTTGCTCCAGCGTGAGTCTAATGACTCCTTACCACCGTTTTTTTTTCAACTGCAATGAAATAGGAGAGAAATCAGATTATGCAAAGTAAACCCTCTTCAGAAACAAAACCTCTAAACAAACCGTTTGTCTAAACAGCAACTCGGAGCCAAGAAACTCCTCTTTCCACAGCAGGAGTCCGAGACGGAGAAGAGGCCAGAGAATAAAAAGGTTAGCAGAGCAGCGTTTCGTGCCTGGACAGACAAACAGAAGGAGTTTTATGTGTGTGCCAAGAGCAACTTAACACTGCAAATAAGCTCCATCCACGGGAACATCCTGCCACCCAGAACTGTTCACAGGAAAGAGTCCAGAAACTACCCAGCGCTGATTGCCCCACAAAGTCCTCCGCGAGGTGATTCGTGCTCTGAATCATTTCCTCCCAGTCAAAGCCTGAACAGCTGCCAGCATTGTCAAGGAACAGTAAGAGTTAACCGGCCGGCTGGCACCGAGTCACTGCGACGTTCAGATTCATTAGTCTGATAGGTTTGTTATTGAAACGAAAAACACTTTGCCAAACTACACTTTTTCATTTAAGGGATTTTTGCTCAAACTTTGGAAACCACCACAATAAACAAACGCTGTCCTCTGCTGGTTTCCAAAAGGACAAATGTGCATCTCCTTAGAAGAAGAGCTCGGTTAAACGCTCCTGTCATGAGCTGTATGTTTGCAAAAGTGAGTTTCACGTATGACCTGATAAAACAGCCATGCTTCAAAGTGCAAAGGTCAAGAATCACAATCAGGAACGCCTAAGTCACGGTTTCTCTGAAAGAGTCAACAAAGCCTCTAAAACTGGAGTCCACACTAGTTCAGGGCACGGAAATTTAAACCCCATGAGCCTGAGGATACGTCATTCTAGCAGCCACTCCTGTGCGAAATCCTGCCTGCTTTACGGGACTTACAATAAAGGGAATCTCCCAACAACAACATCCCATTCCCATCCCTCTTTAGTCTCACAGCACCAGAACCTGGAGTTTTCCTCCGTTCCTCAACACTCACCTTCCACGCAGTGCTCCACGTCCTCCAGGTTGCGCAGGGTTATCCTCATCAGGCTGGAGTTGAGCAGGAGCTCATTCTTGTGCTCCGGCCCCACCGACTCCGGGGCCGGGTTGAGAAAGAAGATGCGAGTGTCTCCTGTGGACACCTGGTTGTCACAGATCCTGGGGTTCCCAAACCCGCCGATCATCACCTTGTTTCCGCCGTCCAGCAGGATCTGACGGTTCACATTTGACTTTCCCTTCAAGTAGCGCCAAACTCTGACCTTTGAAGAAGAAAAAAGAGCAAGTTGTGAAGCAAAGGCTGAGTTTGACTGTTAAAATAACCAAATGTGAACACTGTAGTTTTCAAACTCTCGCTGATGTGAATGAAGGTCCTCCTGCAGGCGGGGGCCTTGACTGTTTATGTTTTGGTGATGACTGGCAGGAGTCGAATTGATAACAGCTTTTCTCTGTTGCATGAATCTCATCCTGCAGCAGACATGCCCCCCTCCATCACAGAAAGAGCAGCAGAGGCCTTTTGTGCTCTGTCACGTCTCCACATGTACGACGTCTCTGTTTGAAGGTGTTGACCATTCGCTCTCAGCTGACAGGAACGTGGCACAGGGCACACAGGGAGCTGGCCAAACACAGCTTGTTGATTTTTCATAGATTATAGAGTGGCCCAAGACCTCCAGACCACTGCTTGGTCATAAAAGCTCATTTCACCATGAATGTCTGAGCCGGAGAGTTCCTGACTCGGAAGATGCAGACTCCTCCTGTGACTCTGCGTCCACAAGGACTCAAGCAGAAATCTGCTTGCAGAAAGGTTTCTACCAGCAACCTGGATGACTAATGACAACACGTTGTTGCTTCTTTATTATCATCTTGGCAGCTGCTTGTAGGACTTTTGCCTGACAGCAAAGAAATACTGCATTCGAGCTGCAGAAGTAGAGGTCTGAGTCTCCAACATAAAGTCACAAATCTCAGGTTTGGATGGAGAGAAGTGTCAGGGACAAACTAAATCTGAGGCAGGAATCTTTTCCTGGACTGTGGCTGAAGGTAGTCAGGGGCCACTGAGGGCCCCGCTGCCTGCAGCAGCATGTTTGGGATGATTACGTGGCCGGTTGAGTCGCCTTGTGGCTGTGCGGGGGTGGAGGTGGGGGTCATTTTGGTGGATGAATGAGTTCGGACAAGTGTTCTTCAGCAGATGCTGCTGGTTCCGCGCGCCTCCTTCTCAGCTGTTTTCAAACTTCCCTCGCGCTCCAAACCGCTTACCTTGCATGAGTACGTGTGGTGCACCGGGTCCACGTTGATGATCTCGTCCACGGTTCCGGTCAGGACCACGTTGGCTTCCTCCTCGCGCTCCTCCAGCTCTTTTTCTGGGCAGCTCGCGGCGCACAGCTGAAGCAGAGCCACGAGCAGCCCCGCGCGGAGCAGCGCCGCGCGCCCGCTCCGAAGAGTCCCCTGGGAGCCCATGAGCAGCGCGCGGATGAAGCACGTGAGAGGAAACTTTCTCAGGTGAGGCTGGCCGCTGCGCGCGCCTGAACTCTCGGCGTGGCTTTCAAACGTTGCTCCGACTTCCGGCGTGTCCTTCTCCAGCCGCGCTCCAAGCATCCACAGCCCGGGTCAGAAATCCGTCTCTGCCGCCGCCGGCTGGAGGAGCAGGAGGAAGAGGAGGAGGGAGGAAGGGGCTGGGACCTCTCTCTCTCTCGCTCTCTCTCTCTCTCTCTCTCTAGGAATGCACGCACGCGCACGGGTTCGGGGTTGGCAGCGATCTGAATTGCAGATCTCACGGGGGTGCAGAGACCGATTGTCCTACGCCGCCCCCAGTCGGAGAGACTGCGCCTGTGCGAACCCCTCCCGTAACTGACTCCCTCACACACACACACACCTGAACAAACACAGCTGGGCGTCCAGTAAAGAGGGGTTTAAAAACGAGGTAATTCCAGAAGACAAAACCGCCAAACTTTCATCTGACTGGTTTCTACCTGCGCGCATGCGCAGCAACGTCCACCAGATGACACCTTCAGAACGGTAACCACATTTGATGAAAGTTCTTGAACATTTTCTTAATGTTTCTCCTTCACAGTGAAGAACCAGAATGTGAAGCATCCTGATGACAGAAGAGTTTCTTCATTCCTAATTCAGAGGCTGACACCATGTCTACACTTAAGTCTACAACCAGAAGTTTTGTTGACCTTTGACTTTGCCAACTTAATTTTCCAAAAAAATCCCTTTTAGTACCGGATATAAACTGTATTCAGACTCGGAATGTCCGTTGTTTCCAAGCAAGTCCACTAAAATAGTTTCGGATCCAGTCCTAAAGATTGCATTTGGTCTGTATTCAGACTGGCGTCTACCGAGATTTCTGTTTTGGACCAAAGCTTGTAAATAAAACCATGTGACTAAAGATCTCTCAGTCATTGGCCAGGAACTACAAGGCAGGTCAAAACAACAAGAGAAAGTCAGAGGTCCAGGGCTTTAAAGTCCTCATCGGGATGGTTAACTTGTTGAAACTTTATATTTCGATTCCCAGTTTTGAGGAACAACAGCTTTTACTTGTTACGTTGGTACGGCGGAGACATGCTGCAAGACGGTTACTGGCAAGAAGACGTGCTGTGTGTGTTTTAACTCAGAGGATGCTAGCAGCTGCAGTACTGAGGAGACATCGGGTATGAAGGAAGGATGATAAGTGTTTAGAATATATAGATTGTTGGGAAAACAGTGAGAAGCAGAAGTGTGGATCAAGTTAAAAGTTGTTTTAACCAGCCTGCAGTCACCCGACCACATTTCAATGAATTTCTATGTCTCATCATTGAACTACAAGCTAGGAATATACCGGAATATTGTAAAATATTAACACATGAAGCGCTGGCTCAAGCTAAACGACACAATAGGACATTCAATATGAACATAATAGGAACAAAGAAATAAAAAAATTACTTAGACCTGTTCATCACCCCACTGCGATCAAAGAGGAAAATGGTTGCTATGGAGATAAAAGCAACAGAATAGACACCATTATGGAAAAAGGGGATTTTTTTTACGAATTTGTCAGGTGCAGCTCAGACCAAGGTGGGAGGAGCATAAGAAGAGAGTGATGGGCGTGTTGCTCACACTCAGTCAGTGAGGGCAGCTCAAAGGGGGCTTTGAGGGCAGGGAGGGCAGCTCCTGCGGGCCATACAGCTTGCAGCTTTAATGTATTTCTCTTCCTTCAGAAGTCCCATGTCAATGAGCAAAGGATGCAATTTTAAGGTTGACGTATGTATTTATGTACTGAGTTGATGTATCGGGATGTAAAAAGTGCTTCGTATTTGCATGAGCTCATGGAGGTCCTTCATCTGCCTTCAGAGACTGAGAGAATGGAGGTAGTCCATCACAGCTTCAGTGGCCTCTGGCTGACAGCGGTGAGCAAACTCTTAATTATTTACTTTGGACCAACAGCCCTGTTAGTAAAAGTGTGACCAGAGAGCAGCCAGAATGACAGAAGTTCCTATGAATGGAGACCACACCTCACCGTGTAGCATTAAAGATTCCCTCATCTCCCCCAGCTCTCCATGTGTAAACGCAACCATATGGCTAGTTTGAGCTCATTTTCTAAAAGGACACATTTCCACTCCTCAAAGCTGTAATTTTAACAACCATTCTATTCCTGGAACAAATGATAGGCTTGGTTATCCACAGCTGCTTGAGAAGATATTTATTCATGTCAGTCTCAGCTGAGACATCTGATTTCATCCAAGGCAACATGTTTATTAAAAATAAATAACCCTTTGTCACCATGTTTTTAAAAACACAGTAAATTAACTCATTTTATAAGGTACATCACCTCCAAGTTTTTATTACTAGATGCAGAAAATGCAGCCTTTAGTTTACTGTGCAAACACAGCGAACCGCCTACAGCTGCTGCGTCATGTTGAAATATTACGAGTTGGAGCAGTTCCACTGAGAGGAGACAGCAGACCTTGTAGTCATGACCAGCATTTTCAGCGGCCTTCGGTCTGAAATGAGCTTTATCACAGCAGTAAGGACTGCTCTGAATGCACACACTGCAAAAACACAAAATCTCTCCAAAAGGTTTTGTCCGGTTTTTATATGAACATCCTGAGACAAAACGAACGTACTAGTAACTGTTCAGGAAGATGCAAAGACTTGTTTAAAGACATTGACTTCTAAATATATCTCGTTAAATCATTTCATATTGAAAACATCTGAATATTAGCAATCTCACCAAAGGAAGAAGTTTTTCTTTACTTAACAAATTACTTTTAGGCAGATATTTTTGCTCGTGAATGTGATTAGTGAGGTTAAAAAAAGAGACTTACAGTCATTTTGAGAAACTGGAAAATGTAGTTTGACTCATAACATTTACGTATCATTTTTTAGACAAATGTGTAATTATAGTCTGAGATGATCATGTTCTAGATATATTGATAGATGGGCTGTTGTAGTTCTTCAAATTTGGTATATTTGAGGAAAAGTGTATAAATATACCTACTTTAAAGATTGAAAGCTCTTTTTTTGACCAACATTCACTTATTTTCAAATCAAATGCTTCCAGTTAGTTGAGGCAAAATGCAGAAATATGAGTGTTTATAGCTAATTTCAAGATTTCATTTAAAATAAAAATGGCAGGACATCACAACTTATTTTAAGAAATATACAGATACAAATAACGTTTAATAGCAGCTGTTTTTCACTTGTATACAGCTTGTATACGATGTATTTTAGATTGTATTGAGAAGGACATTTTTTCCCAGTGCAGCTGCTCCAAAATGCAACCAATGCAACTTATCATTATTTGCTTTAATGCTTTTGATGGTTTTTGACAAGAATTCAGGACTGCTCTTCTCAACACTGGAAATACCAATCAACACTTTTGGGAAAAATACAAGGCTTTAGGTGTATTAAACCTTAAAACAAGTTTTTTTTTTAAATCCTGACATTTCCATCTCCCATTTTCTCATTTTCTAACTTAACATGTATGGAAACTGAGGGGAAAACAGTGCCAAGGCTAGTAGTAGAAGTTTAAAACTTAAAAAAATATATATTTATAAATTACATACTTAATTTTTAAGGAAAAATCTGTCCATTATAATTAGGACTATTTTTCATGCTGGCAGTTGTTGGCAAAGCAGGGGACCATTTTTTCTGTGTCAGGTCATGTTAAATTCAAAATGTGTGATTAGATGTCAGAATGTTTGAAAAAAAAAAACAACATGGTCGTCTGCAAACGTAAGAAATTCCAGCAAAGCAAACCCTCAAAGTGAACATTAACACAAAGAAAAGCTCACAAAAAATGACCTTCAAAACAGACCAGGAAGTAACATTGCTAATTAAAAAAAATCTGCTAAAACACAGAAAAAAAGAACTAGTTTAAAATAAAGACTTATACTTTGCACTCACTTTTTTACCTTCCTTAAAAGACCCAAATCGCTTTACTGTCACAGTCCCAGTCACACACTGATGGCGGCTTCGCTGTCGAACACTGGCGCCAACCTTCCACCAGATGCAATGTGGGGTTCAGGGTCTGGCCCAAAAACAGTTCGACATCTGGGCAGGCAAGGCAGCAACTTTGATCTTCCAATCAGAGGTTGACCACTATACCCCTGCACCACCAACATTAGGGGAAAAGACATCAGTCAAAACGAATTCTTAACCTAGAACATCTCAACAAACAGAATCCTCCAATCCAGACAACCTAAAGTTTGAAAAGTAGAAAACATTTCTGTTTTCCATCAGCCGCTTCTGTTTTACAGGATTCCTGAAATCTTTGTGATCGTTTAGCTTCATCACATGCATCTCTGGACCGCTGGCTCTCTGCTGACAGTTCTCCTCCCTCAGGAAACATCTCAACACAAAAGCAGCTAAAGAGTAAACAAGCTTTTACAAGCATTTCACTGTCTGCATTTTGTGTGATGACAGTTGACGGGTGTAATTACAGGACGGCAAAGAGAGCAGCATCAGCCTTTGTTCTCCTCAGAGGGATTTACAAGCAGATGCAGAGATGGTGTTCAGAGGAGAGTTGGCCGTGTCATGTCTGATCCAGGCAAAGAGGAACCTCTGCAGCTGAGAAGAAAAGACTTTGCAGTCGACCCTGGAAGAAATGATCCTGAGAAACAACCATCCCGGCCTTCCACAGGGTGGAGGTTTCTCATCAGCTTTGCTGCATGGATCTGCATGGGGGTCAGTCAGGGAATCCAGTCCAGTTCTGAAAACCAATCCAAACTTCAAGCTGGACTTCATGTTATGTAAGTGATATCCTGAAGAACATTAATAATGCACCACCTCCTGCTGAAGGTCTTCTGCATCTGACTATTCAGAATTATTCAAGTTGAAAGTATGTCATCCTGCCGTGAATGGCGGTCGACTTTTGAAATGGATCTACTGCTGTTACTGAGGCACACTTCAAGATGCTCCACATGTCACACACACAAGGCCTTAGTGCACAAAGAATTCCAACGCTATCGAATGAGGCATGTTGTCTTTGTGGAAGACAGGTCTACACCTCCTTATCAGATATCAGCTCGAGAACACTGGATCGACCCTCTGCTGCCTGACATCCATCTGCCTCAGATTACTCACACCGCCTTCAGTTTCCTGCAGCAAAGCCTTCACTGTCTCTCTGCTCTCTGAGGACCTGCCTGTAATCATGTAAGAGCTCGTGCGCTGCCATCAATCACAAAGAAATCAAAAAAGTGGAGAGATCTGTGGGACACTCATGTACATTGAAAGGTTTCTTGAAATGTTTCTGCATTGCTAATGTGAAGATGTTGTTTCTGTGCTCCAAGATCCATCAATGATCCACTGCTGCTGTAGCCACATGCAGAAAGGATGACTTTACGTCTCACATTAGTGCTATTTTACACTGGCATGTTTGATTCACACCAGAGCTGGTTTGTTAAAAGCCCACCTGAACCCTGGAATGAAGAATAGACCAGTTCTGATTCACTGAGGAATGAGGGGCTTGGTTTGCTTGCAAGTAGATTTTGGTGCAGTTCAGTTCAGTGTGAATGCACAGGGAATGTTCAGAACAGCATAAAGCTGAAGTAAACTCTAAAGCGACGTAATAAACTCTGCACTTCAAGCAAAAACAAAAACTGAAACCAAATAAATAAAAATAAGAAATTAAGAATTTAGCTCCCACAGAGTTCTGTTCCTCTCTGACAGAACCTCTTCTATCCTCCACTGGTTACCTGTATTAATGTCACCTGTGTGAGCTGGTTATCTGTATAATAGACTCCTATCCACCCCCTCAAACAGACCGCAACCTCTCCACCAAGACCTGGACCAAAGAGCTGTCAAAGGACACCATAAACAAGACCTGCAGAAAAAGCAGCTGCTTGGAGAGAAAAGATCGACTGTTGGAGCAATTATTACAAAATGAAAGAAGATCACCGACCATCTCCTCCATCTGAAACTCCATGAAAGATCTCACCTGGTGGAGGACAAATGATCTGGAAAACCAGCCTGGAACTACACAAAGGAACTGAAAAGAGATGGAACCACAGTAACAAAGGTTACTATGGCAACACATGACGTCATCATAGACTCAATTCCTCCAGAGCTCCAAGGGTCCTCCTACTTAAACCAGCACATGTCCAGAACCATCTAAAGTTCTTCAGAACCCATCTGGATGATCCAGAAGAGGATTGGGAGAAGGTCATGTGGTCAGATGAGACCAAAATGAGACTCTTTGGTATAAAAGCGGAGGTATAGGTATAAAAGGAAAAGAACACCATACCCATAACATCATGCTTTAGGGCTGATTTTTACAAAGAAGACAGGATGACTGATCCATATGAAGGAAAGGATGAATGGATCCATGTATGGGTAGAAACCTTCCATCAGTGAGAACATTCAGAGAGAAATGTGGATCCAAATGCATCGTCATGGCAACCAAGTAGTGTCTACATATAAAGCATTTCAAGGTTCTGAGGTGTTCTATCAGTCTCTGGACCTCAGTCCAACAGAGAATCAGTGGAGGGAGTTAAATTCTGTTTTCCAGCAATATCTCCAAACATCACAGCTCTGGAGAAGAAGAATGGACCAAACCTGCTGAAGACCTACAGGAGACCTTTGACCTCTATCATTGAAACCAGGGTCACATTACAAAGTATTGAGGTGAACTTCAGTGATTGACCAAATCCTTATTTTCTGCTCCGTGATACAAATATATTTTTTTAATCAAACAAAGGGATTTCCTGGATTCTTTGTTTACTTTCTGTCTCAGATTTGAAGTGTTTCTATGATGAATATTTCAGACCAAACTCTGATTTTT
>BSAI01000015.1:559756-578649 GCA_036245035.1 Adrianichthys oophorus | reverse complement strand
TTTGAAGTGTTTCTATGATGAATATTTCAGACCAAACTCTGATTTTTCAGTGGAATAACCTGCAGATCGCTGACAAAAAGACTTTTTTGCTTGACTGTAAGTCAGTAAACGATTTATGCCAAATGTGAAGGAACCCCCCCCCCCCCCACACACACACACACAAAAAACAAAACATTTGACTTCAAGATTGAAGCACGTTTGAAAACTAAAGTGACGGGAGCTAGGTCCATTCAGTAAATCACTATTTGTCATACAAAATGTTTTTTTTTAATTTATTTTGGAACAGCTCTGTTTAAAATGACAAATCTAAAACTTGAATTGAAAAATGAGACATAGCTTTGATGGACAGCAGCTATGGTCTGAGTGGTCTTATTGCACAGTGTAGGTTTAGCCTCACAGGAAGATGGAGAAGTGTTTAGTCATTTTTGATTCTTCTGCTTCTCTGGCAGCTTCTGTTTCCAGTTTTAATGATTCCAATGGAAACATGAAGTCTCGAATTATTTGACTCTGAACCTTATTGAGAAGCAAATGTGCTGCTAAAGAATGTCTTTAACATGTTTTAGTTGTTTTTAATTCTCATTTTGAACTTTTAAAGTCTCACTGTAAGCCTTTAAAGCTCAGCGGATCATACAGACTTTAACTCTGTGATAATTCTCCTTGTGTTTCTTGGCTTTGTGGCGTCATGCCTGAACAGGAAACACAGTTTCTCACACGGTCTCTACATTTTACTGGAATGTCACAAAGTTCAATGTAAAGGGAAACCCTTTGCATATCTTTTCATAGCACAAATTTTTGTTTAAAAAGGCAAAATGTGTTGAATTTGTTCTTTTTTTAAACACTGAGAAGTTAAATTAGCAAATACAGATGTTCAGAGTTTCACTCTGTCTGACACATTCAAGGATGTGTTGTGTTTGTCGTGGTTGCCTTAAGGTCACGGAGGTTATCTGTCAATATCACAATCAGTTTTATCTCAGAGGCCTGCTACAGTTAAGGTTAAAGGGAGACGTGAGATTAGAGCGTCTGAGGAACACCGTGAAGGCAAAACGGCCCTAATCACAGGCTTAGATATAAAGTAAAGATAAAACCCATTTTTGTGTCACACAGGCTAACTAAATCACCTATAAACATACTTTCAAGCCCTCCACTCAAATGAATTAAGTTCCCATGAAAATTCCCAAACTGGGTGTAAGTAAAACCTCTAATACAATATGTCACAACACATTTATTGCAAATGATTATGTTTGAAATCAGTTTTGAATTGTTGACTGGCCATATTGACGGGGAGTGAAACACAGAGCGGCTGCTCCCATCAGTTTGCTCCAACAGCTCTCCATCCATCTGCTTCTGTTCGCTCATGCTCATTTCTGTCTAATGAGCACCATTCATGCATTCCCAGTGAAGTCTTTGGCTCGGGCTTAACGAGCTCCATTAGAAAATGAGTCAATTTTTAATGGCATCAATCCCACCAATAGAGATAAATGACAAGCAGAAACCCAGCTGACTCTGCTCTGAGTCACAGCCTGACGGTGACAGCTTCTGCTGCTGAAACGAGGCTGTCTAGATGCAAAGTCAACTACTTGAAGTTATTGTTATTTGTGTTGGACATAAAGAATGATACCTTAAATAAATGACCAGAAAGAGGTTTGGATGATGAGGAAGAGATAAACTGAGCAGAAACCTGGTGATGCATCATCAGAAGCAATGGTCTCACATGGAGTTACACACACCAACTCTCATGTTTACAGAATGTAACTTCATTAGTAGCAACTCCATCAGAGGCGATTCCGTTTGATGGATTTTTTTTTTTTTTATGTGGGGATTTTCTGCATTGTTTGTTTAATTTGTCCATTTAAGTGAAGCAGACTTGGCCTGTACTTTGTCTAAAGCACTGCTGTGAGCCTGCTGCCCTTCCTGAGTGAAGGAGGTGCGACGCTGCCAGAAGACAGGCTAAGCACTCAGCAGTAAAAAGGTGCATCATCATCATGGGGTCCTCTTCTGCAGACACAGTTTAATCTTAAAGGCTTGTCGGGTTGCATTAGCCAAATGTGATGGAAGACTATCTTTTCCGTCTGACCAGCTATTTGAAATTTGCCTGAGAAACTTTAAAGAAGCTTTTAATCAACTGCAATGAAATCCAGACCAACTCGTAAACATTATGACTTTCAAGTTAAGGTCGTCCTTTAGCCGTGCAACCCCAGACTGCTTGATGGACAGATTCAGTGACATGGATGCATTACTCCATTCGTTTGATTCTTCCAGGAACGCTTTTGTCATTATATTCAAAACTGAAGTGTCTCTCTTTGAACTTAGAACAGTGTTACAGAGAAATCCCACACATGCACAGAGAGAACATGCAAACTCCACAAAGAAAGGACCCCCATTGGGGACTGTGAACCAGGGGCCTTCTTTCTGTGAGGTAAGAGCGCTAACCACTGTGCCACCGTGCAGCCCTCTAAATGTTTAAAAATCAAAAAATGTTGCTGTTGTAGTCTGGAAGTCAGTCATTAATAAAGCTGGCTTGTTTGGAATTGATAAGACTGACTAAATATTAACTTAACTTTGACTTTTTGTTTTACTGTTTTTCTGCATTACTCGTATTGTCCTGCCGGTTGGGATTATGTGCTTTTTATTCTTATTAAACATGACTGAGCTATAAAATAACTCAACAGAAGGGGACACATTTCCCTCCTGAAACGTGTGAAGTTTCAACCCAAGTGATTTCCATTTTAAGACCTAAATCAAACATTGGGTTGAAATATTACAAAACCTAAAACTTCCTCTACAGGTCAAAGTAAAAGTACTACACTTTTATGTTGCATACTTTTTCTAAATTGAACATTTCTTTTGTTCTCCTATGTCCTTAACTGTAAGGAATCAAAATGTCATCATGGACCACAATGAGCTGTGTCCAGACCCATGAGGTTCACCTTCTGAAGTGCTGCAGATGGTGTTCCTGTTTGTTGAGTGCTACACAAAGTATTTTCCAAATAAAAATGCAGACACTAAACTTCCCAGAGCAAAGATGGATTGTATTTCTATTCCAAAGTACTTCTAATTTCTGCTTTCAAACCTGGATTAAAACACGAGGCATGCTGTACAGGAGCCTATTAGGCAACAGCCAAACACTTTCAGACAAGTCTCTGCCAGAACTAAGAGCCTCCAGGATGCACATCCTATTACCTTGTGAGTCCTGGACCGGGAATCTGTGAATCATCCCAAATCTCATCCCAGAAACCCACGTCAGAAGCGATTGTCTTCCACTACGTGTTGGGGGGAGGCGGGGGGGGGGGGGGGTGTTCAGGCTTCCACAGCGTGCGTTCATGTTTAAAAATGCACACTTTCTCTGGCTCACCCTGCTTATAACATGGTCACTTAACAAAAGAAATAAATATTCAATGGATTTTTAATACTCTATTCCCTGTTATTTTTGGAGTTTAGATCATTTTTTTTTGTAAAAGTCAGACAATTTGATACATAATGCAGCCCATTGTCACGGTAACATGAGAATGATGGGCCAACAGACATTAAGCAGCAGCAATAAGATGATCATCACAATAGGTTCAATAAAACATCAGTTCAGAGAGAAAGTTCACTGGAACTTCTTTTTTAGGCCTGCAGCTACACCCAGCAGCCAATCAGATTAGAGTATTCACCCAGACCATTTAAAGAGCAGAAACACAGTTTCTTGGAGTAATACTGCCGACATAAATGTCTTAGAGTTCTGCTTATCTTACTGTTGATGGGTTTTGTGCACACAAATTAAGCTTCTGAGTAAACACTTTGTAAATTTAAACATTTCAGACAAAAGACAAAAGAAATTAAGGGAAACATTTTTTCGCTGGCCTGTATTTGTTCAAAAGCTGCATATTTGGTTAATTGCGAATAATCAAAATCCAAAAGTGTGATTAATCTGATGAATCATATGTATCTTATTACGTTGTAATTCATTTTTTAAATGAAGGTTTAGTTTATATAATTTTGTATCTATTAGCCGTGTGCTGAGTCCCATACTAGATCGTATCTTCACGTTCTATGTCAATGCTGAGTACGCCCTCTTTGGAAGATCGCAGGTACTGCAGTTCAGCTTCAACGTCACGTGGTTTAAGAACCTCCCAGCTGAGCTCAGAACAACCCTGCGCAGTAGACGCACTGCGCAGTAAATTGCTTGGAGAGCTAACAGCGTCCTTCCTGCTCATCCTGGCTGGCCTTCCAAGTGTTGGAACTATGATAAACATTCCACAGTAACGGGATAACAGAAAGATTGACATCCTATCAACACAAACAGGTACATTTTGTTACCACATTTCTCCCGTGACCGTCTGTTCGCTGTACGAGCTAGCTAAACGTTAGCACCGGCTAACTTTAGTCGAACACAGAAAATGGTGAACCCGGGATTCTGATAGCTCAAATTAAATGATCGGAACATGAATATGTCCAGTTTGAACTTATTAAAGGAGGATTTATGGTTGCTTTAGGCAACATTTTATCAGTGGTAATCTCAAACATTAGACTAAAGCACCTCGCTAACCAGCACCGTTAGCTAGCAGGTCAACCGTTAACAAGTCACCAAATGCGGTTTGTTTGACAGAACTTTGAATATTGTTGGTTCTCTGGGGTTTGCGTCGATTAAACTGTAATTTCATAGTTGGTGTTCTAGTGGTTCTGAGGGTTTGTTCGTCCTTTCAGTGTTTCGTCAGTCTCTTATTGTCAAAGTGTGTTTTTTGTTGTTTCTATTTCTCCTCAACTCATTGGTGTAACACTGTGAAAGCTGTGGTTGTCTTCCCAGCGCTCACCATGGTGATCATGCCAGGCACAGCTACAGTGCTGCAGCAGTTTGTCAGCGGCCTGAAGAGTCGAAATGAAGACACCCGAGCCAAGTCTGCCAAAGACCTGCAGCATTATGTGACCACAGAGCTGAGAGAGGTACCTGCACTAAAAACTGGGATGCTGCTCACACCCATAAAACTGTTGGACTTCATCTTTTGATCCTGTGCTTCAGCTCAGCCAAGATGAAGCCACGACGTTCTACGACGAGTTAAACCATCACATATTTGAGCTGGTGTCCAGCTCTGATGTCAATGAAAAGAAAGGAGGGATACTTGCTATTGGTAAGCTCCAGTCACAACCTCATACCCCACATGTCTGTTGTGTGTATTTATGCTTTATGCTGTTTGTCTTACATTTGTTCTCCAGTGAGTCTCATTGGCGTTGAGGGAGGAAATGCCACCAGGATCAGTCGCTTTGCAAACTACCTCCGCAACCTTCTGCCTTCCAGCGATCCTGTGGTGATGGAGATGGCCTCCAAAGCTATGGGCCACCTATCCATGGCTGGAGACACCTTCACTGCTGAATACGTGGAGTTTGAAGTGAAGAGAGCTCTGGAGTGGCTGGGGGCCGACAGAAATGAAGGCAGACGCCATGCTGCTGTGAGTCACAAGCAGACCACACGGACTGTTTGTTGTGTAAACGGATTGTCTTTATCCTGAAACTGTCCTCTAGCACTATAGAACTTCAGTTCTTTAATAATGTCTGATACATCTTTTAAAAGTACAGTAGAGTGTCAGAAGAAAAAGTTTCCACGAGGTACAGTTTAAATTTATGCAGTGTAACTTAGTAACGTTTATTTCTATGATTCTTTTTCCAGAAAGAATCACAAACAACAAATGTCAGAATCACGCCAAAAACAGAATAAAACAAGAAGGAAAACATATTAAAGATAAGAACAAAAAAATTACAAAATCCCTCCAGCACAAAAATCCACTATCAGCTAAAATACAAAGGTCTTCAGGTTCTAAACCAGGGATGGGCAACTCCAGGCCTCGAAGGCCGCATTGTCTGCATGATTTCCAGATATCCAAGCCCTACTCATGACTGATTACCTGGTTCAGGTGTGTCCAGCCAATTAGAGCATGTCAGAGCATGGTATGTTGGAAAACATGCAGGAATGCGGCCCTCGAGGCCTGGAGTTGCCCATCCCTGTTCTAAACTGAGTCAATAGAGCATCAGGACAGAGGCAGAGTGCTCCAGAGTTTGGGAACCATCACTTGGAACGTTCGATCCCCTTTAGTTTAAAATGTGTGTGTGAAGGAGAATCACTGACCTGATGATCTAAAAGCACAAGATGGTTTGTGGAATCTGAGAAACTAAAATCTAATGTAAAGACTGAACAGGAAGAGCTCTAAAAGTAAGAACTAGAATTCCAAAATGAGTTCTGAACATTCTGGAGATGTCAAAGCTTCTTTTTGGCTTCAACAAGTAAAAAACCTTTAACCCAGAGGTGATGACAAACCCATCAACAATAATTTCAAACAGTGACTTTGAGACCAGAGACCTCAACCTGGAAATGTTCCTCAGCTGGAAAAAACGGTTTCTGGTCAATATCTTAACATGGGGACTGAGGGATCTTTTTGGCTCAAATATGACAGCAACGTTCTGTAGGGCAGGACTGGATGGACGGGCCGAGGAAACCAAAGTGGAGTCAGGTCAAATAGGTCTTCTTCTGTGCAGCAATGATTCATGTCTGCGTCTTCTCTGAGTTTAACTGGAAGACATTAGCATGAACCACAGACTGTTGCAGCTTCAACAGAACCGTCTCTGTAAGTCAGAATAATGAAATGAGCAGAGCAGCTGGATGCCGTCAGCATAGAGGTGATCGAAGATGTCTATGAACCGGTAGATGAGCTATTCTAGAGGGTTGAAGAAAAATAGGACTAAAACTGGACCGTGAGGTATCGCACATAAAAGCTGAGCTGTTTTAGAAAAAATCTTGAAGCTTCTATATCAGGGAGGTTGGAAGAAAATAATCCTAAAACAGAACCAGATAATCCAACTAGATCAGCAAATCTACTCATAATTCCATAAAGACCTGCTGGAGAAAGGTCCAATGAAAACAACCGAGCATTTCCCACAGTCAGATGTACCTGATTGTCATTATAAACTCTTTTAAAGCTGTTTCAGTGGAAAGATTTGAGCAAAAGTCAGATTGAAATCTGTCAAAAAAGATAGTTCTTCTCCATATCTGCAGTAAGCTGCTCTGTTACAACTTTTTTCTAGAATTTTTAAAACTAAAAGGATTTTGTCAGTGGGCTTTTAATAATAGGTTGAAATGGTTCCAAGATTGGCTTTTCGCAAATGACACACAAATGAGACGTTTTTCAGTTTTACAATGAAATGACTGATATGATGATTAACTGCACGCAATAACATTTATAAGCTGCACATTTCAAAACCTTGAAATGTTTTACACATCCATGTGTAAGACCTGCTCTAAATCTCTTTCCTGTATCTCTTCAGGTGTTGGTGTTGAGGGAGTTGGCTGTCAGTGCTCCCACCTTCTTCTTTCAGCAAGTCCAGCCCTTCTTTGACAACATCTTTTATGCAGTTTGGGACCAGAAGCAGGCCATTCGAGAGGGCGCCGTGTCGGCTCTGCGAGCCTGTCTCATCCTCACCACCCAGAGGGAGACCAAAGAAATGCAGAAGCCACAGTGGTACAAAGTGAGCGTTTTAACATTTTCCGTCCTCAGAATGTGGGACGTTTCTGCAGAACGCCTCAGCCGTGCCCGTGTTGTGTCCAACAGCAAACATTTGAGGAGGCAGAGAAAGGTTTCGACGAGACTTTGGCGAAAGAGAAAGGGATGAATCGTGACGACAGGGTTCATGGGGCTCTCCTGATTTTGAACGAGCTGGTTCGCATCAGCAGCATGGAGGGAGAGGTGAGAACTTTGTTCACTGTGGACGAAGTCCCACATGTGAAACGTGACGGCTCACAACCTTGTCTCTGTCCAGCGAATGCGCGAGGAGATGGAGGAGATTACACAGCAGCAGCTGGTCCATGACAAGTACTGCAAGGAACTGATGGGATTTGGAACCAAGCCCCGCCATATTACACCCTTCACCAGTTTCCAGTCGGTGCAGCCACAGCAGTCAAACGCTCTCCTGGGCCTGCTGGGCTACAGCACGCCTCAGGGCTTCCTCAGCTTTGGAGCCGCTCCAGTACCTGCCAAGAGCTCCCTGGTAGAGAGCCGATACTGCCGTGAGCTGATGGAGGAGAGATTCGATCAGGTACAGCCCTCTGCAGTATCTTCCAATGCTAAGACTCAGCCTGTGGATTGTTACTGAGGTGGTGATCTGATTCGACTCACAAGTCAAGACCAACAATTTAACTTTATTTAAAGCCATTTTTTTCAGACTCTTTCAGGTAACTGAACTTCATTGGTTTTTTTTTTTTCATCTATGTAAAATACTTGATAGCTTTACTTTGAAAATGATAACATCATCTTCCCTTTACTTTAAAGATTTATTTACTTTCGTGTTATATACGTATTTTAAGTATATACTTAAAATCTAACATCACTCTGAATTTTAAAGTGATAATTACATTGCCTGAAGTGTATTTTACTCTATTCTATTATATTTATAAAGATTACAAATCAGCGATCTCGGACGTCACAAATATTTGTATGTGATTTTTTTCAAGAACAGATCACAAATATCAGAGTATTCGTGTACTCAGTAACTCTAATCAGAACTTTAGCTGAACTTTAGCTTTAGCTAAGTATTTGTAATGGGATCTGTACAGTGCTTCTCAATCCCTGGGACATTTCTGTGTGTTTTGGTGATTATTTAACTACAGTACAGAAGCTTGAAGTTTTATTTTTTTCTGAAGTTTTCTTTTAAATATAGTGAACACTGAATAAAAAAATTAAATGGATGTGAAGTTAAGAATATTACAAAAATCTAGTGATCAATGGTGTGACGTCATTTTACCGTCTGCTAGCATGATGAAGTTGTACCAGAACGCGTTTGTAAAATGTTCATTTAAGTTTGTTTTTTTGTTGTTTTTCCTCCAAAAATGAACAAAGTCTGTTTGTAAAATACTTTTTCTGTTGGAAACACTGCTGTGAGTTCAGACGAAAGGACTGTGAGGGTTTTCTAGTTGTTTCGTTTCTATAGAGGTGCTGCTGTGTCTTCATTTATGATCTTCATGTCATCGATCTACTGCAACTGCAGTCAGCTGAACTTTGAAGATGGAAAAACTGGAGAACATTTTCAGGAATTGTTCTTAAATGATCCAAAACATCAGTGATGTTTATGAAGTTAACCAGGAAGTTGACAGAAAAACTTCAGAGTGACATTGTTAAAAGTGATTAAGACCATTTCTTTCTTTCTAAATCTTTGTGTTTTTATCTGTTATGTTTAGTTACTTCTGTTCTAAATAAAGCTAAAAAAGATCATGATGATTAAATAGACAAACATTTGGCAACAATTCAAACATAAAGTATTAAATAGCAAGGACTATGCCACAAAGTTCATAGTGTCTACATTATTAATAACTTCGTGGTTCTTTTGTTATCAGACACACGATATATTTAAACATTCCATCTTCATCAGAGTCGACTCTGATGAAGATGGAATGTTTCAGTCGAAGCATGTCAGGTTTGCTGAAATATATTGCGTGTCTGATAACAAAAGGACCATGGAGTTATTAGTACCATGGTTCGATTTGTGAGTCAAATCAGATTGCCACCTAAGAAACGATCTACAACTAACTCTGGTTGCAGGTTCCATTCCAGCTCGGTTTGCTCATGTGCCGAGGACACTGACCCCCACAGTGACTGAACTCCACTGGCTTGTTCCTCGAGTGTGAATGTGTCTGCATGGGTGAATGAGACATGTAGCTTCAAAGTGTTTTGGGGTTTGATGAAGGTGGAAAGTCTCTACAGAAGTGCAGAAAACAACATTTACCATGAAAAACATCTGCTTTGTCCTTTAAGGTATGTCGTTGGGTCCTAAAGTACAAAACCAGCAAAAACCCGCTGATACAGATGACCATCCTCAATCTGCTGCCACGCTTAGCTGCCTTCCAGCCACACAACTTTACAGGTGGGACCATGACCTTTTAATGGTTTATATAGATCCCTGTATATTCATGCAAAGTTCAGATGAAAAATGAAACTCACCAACATGCTTTAGGAACTTGGAGTGTTTCTGGAGTGTTAGCTATTGGACCCTGTATTGATTTGCTCCCGTCTGTTGTGCAAGCAGATCAGTATTTGTCAGACACCATGGGACACCTGCTGGGCTGTTTGAAGAAGGAGAAGGAGAGGACGGCGGCCTTTCAGGCTCTGGGACTGCTGGTGGTTGCTGTCAGGACAGAAATCCAGCCGTACCTGTCAAAGATCCTGGAGATCATCAAGGCGGCGCTGCCACCCAAAGATTTTGCACACAAGTCAGCCAAAAAAACTCGTTTTAAATGGGCTTTGTGTTCAGATGGTAGTAGAAAACAATATCTGTGCTAAGAGGCTATCTGGATGAGTTGGTGACAGGATCTGTTTCTTCTCCATCTAAAACAAATTCAGATTTAGTTTGAATGTGATCTGATTTGTTTGTTTGTGTTGTTAAAATGCAGTTGATTCAGTTCATTAGAGCGCAGGTTATTTTTTGACTATAAACTCATTAGACTGGTGTCCATGTGTACAGGAGACAGAAGACCATCCAGGTGGACGCCACAGTGTTCACGTGTATCAGCATGCTTTCAAGAGCCATGGGTCCCAGCATCCAGCCGGACATCAAGGAACTGCTGGAGCCGATGCTGGCAGTGGGGTTGAGGTAGGATGGAAGGGGCTGTGCCCCACACTCTGTAGTTTAACGCTTATGCAGCAGATCTCAGAAACTCTAGTTCTTTTCGTTGTTCCTTGTCCCGGCCCAGTCCTGCTCTCACAGCAGTGCTGTACGATCTGAGCCGCCAAATCCCTCAGCTCAAAAAGGACATCCAGGACGGTTTGCTGAAGATGCTGTCCCTGGTGCTGATGCACAAGCCGCTCCGACACCCTGGCATGCCCAAAAGCCTGACTCACCAGATGGCCTCACCGAGTCTCACAAACATCCCAGAGGCAGGTGATGTGGGCGGGATCACGCTGGCCCTGCGCACGCTGGGGAGCTTTGAGTTCGAAGGTAAGAACCCTGGATAGTTTCCCCTCAACGCTCAGCGGCCTGCACTACTCTGTTTAACAAAAACAATTTCAGATGTCAAAATTTTCCTTCTTATGTGTAGGATTAATAACTTTGTCTGTTTATTGGTCAGATAAAAGATGAGAAGGTGTGTTTTTACAAAAGTGTACTGAACTCCTTTCATGAAGTTATTATTGTTTTCTCAATTTGCTTTTTTAATTGTGTCATTGAACTTCATCAGTCACTTATCAAGACAACAGCACATTTGTTTGTTAGTTTGCATCTTCAGTCCAACTTTACCTGTGAAGAGTTGCCTTTTTGATATTCATTTTTACCTTTTTATGTTTATTACCCTTTCTGTTTCTTCGGGCTGTAACGGGTATCCCAGTACTCGGATAATATTTGGGACTCCCAAGATTGCTGATTCGCTATCTTCATAAATATAGTAGAGTGTAGCAAATACAATTGAGTAACGATGTATTTATTGCTCTGAAATGCAGAATAATGTTGGATTTTAAGTTTATAAACTAAAAATAATCGGAATCTGCGGCTCTACTGTCACTGGACGTAAGCAAATGTTTAAAATAAAGTGTCAATGAAGCTTCCTATTCTCAAAGTTAAACTATCAAAAAAAATACTTCTGTAAAAAAATTATACTGAAATTCTGTTTAGTGATATAAGTTCTGAAAATACTAATGTGCTTTAACACCCCAGCTTTAGCTCCAGTGTTTGAATTCCTTTGGTTATGGTAACTCAACTTCAACTGTTGATTAACGTAATTCCAGCAGATTCTGATGCGGAGAAAAGCAGTCTCATAATCCAAGTGATTACATATTTAACAGTGAATCAGCTGATTCTGTTGCAGAAAAAAGGGTCTTTTTATGCCGGCTTTGCTCCAAAATTCCATACTAAGCTGCACTATGTAATTTTAACGTAGTGTTGCAAAACTTTGAGTAGAGGAAACCTCTAAGAGAACATTTTCAGGATTTGTTGTGTCCAAAACAATAGTATTGTTTGTGTTTTTTGTTGTTTAAGTTACTGCTGAACTTAACCAGAAGGTTGATGAAGAAAAAAGGTTCAAAGTGACAAACATCATCTCTTTCTATCTAAGTCTTTGTGTTTTCATCAGTTTTGTTGATTCGGATCTCCTGTTGTAAATAAAAGCATAAATAATGGTGATTTAAAAACATATAATTTACATTTCCATACATCCAGTAAAAACATATGCATATACCAACAAATATAATATATTAAAGAGTAAGAATCATAGTTCGATCTGTGAATCATTGAGCTTGATTCGTGAATCGGATCGCCGTCTTAAGTAACGATCCACATCCCTAATGTTTAATTTTGATTTTGATTTCTAAATGAAAGTTTTCAGTAGTTTATTTCAACAGTAAGTAGTACTTATAGAATAATAAAGACAAGAAATTCCACTTTCCATCTCACTCTGTTTCCAAACGTCTCCTCCAGGACACTCCCTGACCCAGTTTGTTCGCCACTGCGCCGATCACTTTTTGAACAGCGAACACAAGGAGATCCGGATGGAAGCAGCCCGCACCTGCTCCCGCCTCCTCACGCCCTCCATCAACCTGATCAACGGCCACGTCGTCAGCCAGACCGCCGTGCAGGTTGTTGCAGACGTACTCAGCAAGCTGCTGGTTGTAGGCATCACTGATCCAGGTAATGCTGTAAGAGGATGTCATTGATGTCCAGTGTGGCGCGATCAGTCCATAGCCACAGGGATAATTACCTCACCTTTTCTCGCCATAGATCCAGACATTCGATACTGTGTCCTTGCCTCGCTGGATGAGCGTTTCGATGCTCACCTCGCTCAGGCTGAGAACCTTCAGGCGCTGTTTGTTGCCCTGAACGATGAGGTGTTTGAGATCAGAGAGCTGGCGATCTGCACCATCGGCCGCCTGAGCAGCATGAATCCTGCCTTTGTCATGCCTTTCCTCCGCAAGATGCTAATCCAGGTATGAGAGGAACAACCGAGCAAATGTTTAGGCTTTTATTCACAGAGAAAAGCAAAAGTTTAGGAATGAAAACATTCAAAGTCTGCACACAATTCACACCCTAGTTCATCTACATGAAATAATTTTCTCAAAGCTCATTATTCTCTCTTTGTTCTTTTTTTCTATAAAATGAATCAACTTTTTTTGTACAATCATAAATTTTTTTGTCATTGTAAGGACTGTTCAGTTAGACTAACTTATAAAAATAGGATTAGAAAGAAGATGTTAAGAAGGAAGTATTGGAGCAAGAATGGTTATTCTGACAAATAAAATGACTGAGTAATAACTGTCTATGACTCAATAGAAGTCTATGGGATTTTGACCTTCTTGAAACCAGCAGGTACTTCCTGTTTGGAAACACGAAAGGGGAGGGATTGGGCTGTCCACTGTTCTATGTGAATGCTAAAAAATCATGAAAGAATTTTAGGAAAATCCCCAAACTTGAATTTTTTTTCTGCCAAAGCTTTCTAATTAAATCTGAAAAATCTTAACCTCGATGTTGATTTCATCTTAGTCTGAGGAATTTTGTGTTTTAAAACTAATAAAGACAGTGTTATACTATGCCAGCCATTTGTTATGTAAGTATGAGGGTTAGTTATGAATTATTTCATCATTTTATTTAATATTTAGTTGTTCTAAATTCAATTACTGGTAAAGAAATTAAACCTTTATTTTCAAAATGTTATACGAAGTTGCACCTGCTGCAGCCTTGTATGTAAAAGATTTGCTTGTGTAAAAGCATTTCTGCAAAAAAATTTTCATCTATAACATCTCACCGTTTTTAAATTCAAATTTACATATTTGATTTCAAATATGCTTTACTTTAGTTGCATCTACTTCCTTATTTTTACTGTATCATTTCTGTGCCTGTAGAGGGCAGCAGAGCTAACCGTCCTAAAATCAGACACGTGTATTTGTGGATCACAAAGTAAAAATGTCATCAGAAATGTTGGATTCATGGAACCGTTGCAGATCCTAACAGAGCTGGAGCACAGTGGAGTTGGCAGGAACAAAGAGCAGAGCGCTCGCATGTTGGGTCACCTGGTCTCCAATGCCCCCCGTCTCATCCGGCCATATATGGAGCCCATCCTTAAGGTGAGACTGCAGCCTCTCCACTCTGAAACTTCATGGGTTCAGGGTTGAAGACAAACTGGGAGCTTCATTTCAATTTCTGCTCTTCTGTTACCAGGCTCTCATCCTCAAACTTAAAGATCCAGACCCAAACCCAGCCGTGGTGATCAGTGTTCTTGCAACTATTGGAGAGCTGGCTCAAGTAAGAGCATGTGTTTTTGTTGCTTTGATAGGGATGATGGCATCTTAAACTCACATGAATGGATGTTTTATTTTTCTCCAAAGCAGAAAGCTTCATTCCTGCTCTCAGATGTTTGCCTCGCTTTACTCCACTTAGGTATTAAGCGATGCAGCTGGAGGCAGGAAAAGGCTGCAGAGCATTCAGAGTTCAGGGAGTTTCAGGTGGAGTCTGCTGACTCAGGGCAGAAACGACATGCAAGGAAGATGCAGAGGAAGGAAGGAAGGAGATGCATCTGTCCTGCTTATTCAAAAAATAACTTTATACTGAATGCAGACATTTAGGAATGTTTTTTGCATATTCTTCATTTTCATAACATCAGACAGGATTCCTTAAAGTTCTGTAATCTTTCATCAGTAAAGCTGTTGAATTAGGATCCTACAGGTTCATATTATTAGAACCCCATCGCGTTTGTAATCGTCCAGCCTGCTTCTGAGTTTTTGAAGAGCTGATAGGTTGGAGATCTCAGATGATTGATGGTTGTGTTTCTGACCTTCCAGGTAAGCGGCCTGGAGATGAGGAAGTGGATGGATGAGCTTTTTCCAATCATCATGGACATGCTGCAGGACTCCTCATCACTGGCTAAACGGCAGGTATGTGAAGAAGCGGGTTGGATGTGAACAGTGAGACCTCAATCAATCTTTTTTGGTTTTCTCAGTGAGTCTGCTTCTCCTCCAGGTGGCGCTGTGGACATTAGGCCAGCAGGTTGCCAGCACAGGCTATGTGGTGGAGCCATACCGTAAATATCCCTCTCTTCTGGAGGTGCTGCTGAATTTCCTCAAGACTGAACAAAACCAGGGGATCAGAAGAGAGGTATGCATGGGGGGAGAACTCCTTTCTATTCCGGAACGGTGGAATTGAATCAAGTGAAACCAAACTTTATTTATAAAGCAATTCTCATACAACAGTAACCCATAATGCTGAGCAGACTTAAATCACTCAAATCAAATTATTAAACATGAAACTCTGCATGGTTGCCCCCCCCCGCGCGCATAATAAGACATAAAATGAGCCAAAATTCAACTCTGCATACAAATGGAAACCGAAGTGGAAACCTGACTCAATTCTGATTTGTGGAAATTCTATTTTGGGGATCACTTCACACCATCAACTGACCCACTCATGGGACGTCACCACGGGACACCCCCTGATCAAAGCAAGCAGGCCGACCCGGAGGGCTCCCACTGGGTTCCATGAGAGGGGTTGGTCCCTGTGTGTGGGCTCCTCTGAGGAAAACAGGAGAGTTACAATGAAATGTAAAAAGGGTTAAAGTACAGATTATACATCAATTAAGAAGTGCTTCTTAATGGACAGGTAAAAATCACAAAAGTAGATTTTGTCACAAAAAAAAAATGACTACGATTTTTTGTGAGGAGAGCAGTGACAGAAGTCCACCCTACTCTGAAGTTTCCTGATGATCTGAGTTAGCCACGCCCTCTGAGTTTGATGGGTCAGTTTGACAGATAACGTAATAAAAATGCTGCAAACCAAACCGTGAAATCATTCATTAAATCATCAAATAAATGCATGTTTCTTAAATCATTTAAAATTTAATTGGAATGAAATATAGACACATTTAATGACACTTTTAATTACTTATTTTAAATAATTAATGGCACATTTATTTACAAATTTTATATTAAATATATTTTTTCAGTTTGTGTCTTCCAGCCCATAGTGGGACCATGAAATAATTAAATATGTAATGAAATAATTAAATGTGCTTTTTAAGGGTAATGTTAATATTTTAATGCCACATATTTAAACATTTATTTTATTTCCAATTTTATTTATTTCAATTTATTTTATATATTAATGACACTTTGTTTAATGATGTAATGGCGTATAGAAAAATTGAATATTGTCTTTTCTGGACCTTCATAACATGGCACATGCCAGCTTTGGTTTGCTGAGTCTCTGATGGGGGAGAATCAGTTTCTCAACAGCGCAGTAAGAAATCTGACAGCTTTGGGCAGCTGCTGCTGCGGGACAGAAAAGTACTTTAAGCTAAATACTCCATAGTGTGAAACATGGTAAATATTTCTGTACTTTTCCAATACAAGTTTAAATGTTTTGTGATTCTGGACACACAACAACTTTGTGTAATATACTCCCTCTTTAAAACAGACACCAATGCGTTTTCTTTTCTCCAGAACTCTTTTGTTCTGTGGTTTGGTTCTATTTTAGGTTCCATAGAAAATGACTTCCACCTGTTCACTTCTTCTGGTTTCCAGTTTGATTCTGGACCGGTTCCTGCAGAACCGTCTTTCCTCTTCTGCTGATAAACTAAACAGAAGTGCTGGTTTCTAACCAGGAAAAGCCACAGGAGCCTGATTCTAGAAACTCTTTCAGACCAAACAAACTTAGATGATGAAATTGTTTAACTTTAATTTATTCCTATGGTTCTGCCTGGAAAAATGAAGCAATCTGATCAGATTTGCCAACGATTGTTTTTATGGTTTGTTTTATCTTTGTTCCCTCTTGTGTCATGCACACTTTAAATCTTTTTCATCTCTTTCACTGTGCACATTTCCTGCTGAACCCTTAACAGGCCATCCGTGTCCTGGGTCTCCTTGGAGCTCTGGATCCTTACAAGCACAAGGTGAACATCGGCATGATCGACCAATCCCGAGATGCTTCGGCCGTCAGTCTGTCAGAGTCCAAGTCCAGCCAGGACTCAGGTAGGTCTCTGTGAGCTACTGCTAATCACAGGACAGTTTTTCACTGAGATCCTCTCTGTAGATTAAATCAACCTTTTATTTGCATTCCTGGAATTTACAACAGTATCAAGTTTTTACTGCAACATCTGGAAACTTTTGAAATGATCCTGAGACATATTTAAACCTGCCTGAGACGTGTGACCTGAGCGCGCTGCTGAGCGTCTGTGTTTGCTTTGGACGGCGTCTGTTCGTCACAGTGGCTTTGACATCTCTTAAAAAAAACCATCAAACCTTTAGGCGCTTTGAAGAAGCATGATTTTAGAAGGAAAGGATCATTTGTGGAGATCCTTTGCACATCAACAATTTGGGAGGTAACATGAGTCAAGGATCCTTTGATGCTGCATTAGATGAATAGCAATGACACCTTTAACCCCCCCCACCCACCACCATTAATAAAGCACCTGATGTGATGATAAGCTCCTCCAGTTCATTTAAAGCCATATGTGTTCACACCAGTGTTGTGGCTTAAACTCACTATGGAAATGTCAGTAGAAAACAGCAGCCACTCAGTTATAGTTAAGCCTCTTTAACATAAATGCTGCCTTTACGTCACGCCTGAGGAAAAAGGTCGCAGCAAGATCTGATCTCCACTTTTACTCATCTGCTTTAGTGAAAGACATGGAAATCAGCTGTAATATTTGAATGAAATAAATGGTTTCATATGATTGTCCGGGTTAAAATACTCAGCTTTACTCCTATCAAATAGAACAAACAAACACCTGCGTGATGGTGGATTTGCAGTTTATTGAGTTTATTTTTATAATAAAACATCCTCAGAAATACCAGCAACCCCCCCCCACCCAAAAAAAAAAAAATTCTTTAAATTGAATTTTTTTCCCCAAATTAAGCAAAAAATTCTGCTAATGTGGTAAAAAAAAATACTGTACTAAGAAAAAAATTCCAGTTGCTAAGACATGTTATCTTAAACTTTGTCTATTAAACCCTTTTTTTCCTTATTAATTTTCATCCTTCTTCATCCTTATCAATTTTTCAAATTTTACAACATAAACCAAAAACACACTGGCACAGACTCTGCAAACACCACACAGTAAACAAACAGACGGAAATATTGACATAATAAGCACAATCAGGAGAATCCCTTCAACAAAATAGCAGAGATTTCAGGTCCTTCATTTCTTTAAAAGGCTACCAAATAGACAGAAAAATTCCAGTCTTTGAATGTATCAAATGAAAACTACATTTTTTTTGCTTTTGTTCTATGTGATAAAGAACCCAAAGAACCGTCCTATCCTACTAACTAGAACCCAGCCTGTTTCCTGATCCCTAACTGAAGGAATATTTGCTTTTTAAACAACACTTATTGAATTTTATCACATTAAACTTTGATTTTCTATTTTCTGTGATTATGGTGGAATTTAAGAGGATTTGACAGGAAATGTCATCATGGTGCTTATATCCTGCCATTATAACATCCTAAATGTAATACTGCAATAATAAATCTGTTCATCTGTCTTAACTTATGCGTGCGATAGATATGAAGATTGCAGGCTTTTGCTTTTCTGCTCTTAGCACACGACTTAAACTGTGACCATGTACAAAATGTTAATGGTTTTACCATTTAGTTCTGAAAGTAAACAGATTGTGACCAGAAGGGGGAGGTTTGGATATCTGTTGGCAGATTTGTAAGGGTCGCTGTCTGCAGCGTCTCAGTCCAACAGCATTTCTGAGTCAAATGAGATCAGCTCCTCACTTGGCTTCAGCTAATGTCTGCTGCAGCAGAACACAGCAGAAACACCGTGATCCGCTCTGAAAGGGTTTTCATGTTGTTCCCTTGCTACTGCAAGAACCAGGCCCAGTTTCTGCACTCTACATGGTTTCTGCAGCTCTACATGGATTCTGCAGCTCTGCATGGTTTCTGCAGGACTACATGGTTTA
>BSAI01000015.1:513657-559746 GCA_036245035.1 Adrianichthys oophorus | reverse complement strand
TGCACCTCTGCATGGTTTCTGCAGCTCTACATGGATTCTGCAGCTCTGCGTAGTTTCTGCAGCTCTGCATGGTTTCTGGAGGACTACATGGTTTATGCACCTCTGCATGGTTTATGCAGCTCTGCATGGTTTCTGCAGCTCTGCATAGTTTATGCAGCTCTGCATGGTTTCTGCAGGACTTCATGGTTTCTTCAGCTCTGCTTAGTTTATGCAGCTCTGCATGGTTTCTGCAGTTCTCCATGGATTCGGCAGCTCTCCATGTTTTCTACAACCTTGTATGGTTTTATGCAGCTCTGCATGGTTAATGCAGCTCTATGTTTTCTGCATGCCACATGCTGTGTGTAACACTGCAGGGTTTTGCAGCTTTCTGAATCCTAACTGAACTTACAGATGCCTGTTTATGAGTTGTTTATCACAGATGTTCATTTTACTTGGAGGACTTAATGATAAAAAAATTTCAAAATAAAGCTGTTTTTCTTTAAGTCTTAAATTTTATTTCTCAAAGAACAAAAGTTGAATGAAGTCATACTTTTGATTAAAATATTTTGAAGAACATAAAATTACTTTGCAAATAAGTAAAATAGAAAAAAGTACCTTTTTTGATCAACTTTTATAAAGGATCCTGCTGTTTATGGAGCATAAACATAAAAAAAAAATATCAGAGGTATAATTGTCACACAGAAGGTAGAATTATATGAGTCCAAAACCTTATCCAGTGATCAGAATATTTTAGATAGTTTGGATTAGAAACGTGAATATTTCTGTTATTTTCCCAGCAAACAAGGATATATTTTATCTTTGAGGTTTTTTTTGGTACAGTGTGTATATGACTCTTCTTACAGCTGTTGTGTTGGTGTTTGTCAATGGATTTCTATCCTAACACCTCCAATCTTCTCCCTTTAGCGGACTACAGCACCAGCGAGATGTTGGTGAATATGGGCAACCTGCCCCTCGATGAGTTCTACCCTGCGGTGGCAATCGTGACGTTGATGCGGATCCTGAGAGATCCCTCCCTCTCCAACCATCACACCATGGTGGTCCAGGCGGTCACCTTTATTTTCAAGTCTCTGGGCCTCAAATGCGTTCAGTTCCTGCCGCAGGTCATGCCTACGTTCCTCAATGTCATCCGCGTCTGCGATGCCAGCATTCGTGAGGTATGTTGGCCCCTAGAGGTTGACCGCTGTGGGAATCTGCTGCTAAGCAGGCTTTGTTCTTCTTGTCCTGCAGTTCCTCTTCCAGCAGATGGGAATGGTTGTGTGTTTTGTGAAGATTCACATCCGGCCGTACATGGACGACATCTTCACCCTTATTAGAGTGAGTCACTTCATTCCCTCCAGTCTCTAAGCAAACAGCCTGCTGTTTTCCTGTGAGTCTTACCTCCTTTCTTCATTAGAGGTAATATGTTCAGGTTTTCTGGACAGAGTCTGCTCTCATGTCCTCATGTAGTGTTGAACTTGAGGAGATGTTAAAGCTGCAGTGAGCTTGGCAGGATAGAAACTGATCTTACTTACAGTTGTCTTTAACCCTTTGAGGATTATTTCAGAAGTTCTGACCTTTGGTTGAAGCTCCATCTTTTTCTTGCTCAGTTTCATCAGGCAGAGACGAATCGTGGTTTATGATATTAGCCCTAATCGTGTGACGAGACAGAACTGCTAAAGAAATGCCTGACCTGAGTAACACACTTCCAAAGATGCATTTCTATTAGGCCTGCACAATAAATCAAAACGTTATCATAAATCAGAATATAGTAATGAGCTCTTCTTCAAAAAGACAGGCTGCTCCGCTGTTGACCCTGAACTGTATGCATGTTTTTTTTTTTGTCTGTCTTGCTCTGGGTTGTACTGAAACAATGTGTTTTCCATTCGTAGGATCTATTCTGTTCTGTTCGGTTCGGTATCAACCTGTGCAATAAGTGTATCACAAAAGACGGCATAAACTGCGCTACATGGTTAAGTGTAACACTTCAAGTGTTTGCGCACATGCTAATACAGTCTCATGGCAGCTTGAAGTATTTAGTGAATCAAAAACTGCCCTTTACGCCTTTGACCAATCATATGGACCCCTTCAATGTTAGATGCCCGCCTCTTATGTAGTTGTGGACCATTTGAAGAATGTTGACTTTTATTTAAATAATACTGTTGCAGTGAAATGAAAGCTTCCTCATATCCTGCAGTCCTAGTCTATGCAGCAAAGTAGAATGTCCCGTAACCGGTCCTGACCCAGTTCTTGGTACTGCCCTGACAAAGACTTTAGCAGTGGCAGCAGCTCCTCCTGATGGAAAGTAATTTGCAAAACTAAACTGCTGTGCATCCAGTCGCAAAGACTTCATAAATGGCAGATGAAACAAAGGATCTATTCATTTTCGGCTGCAGTTCACAGCTGCTGCCTCCAGATGAGGGGGCTGCTATAGCTATTCAAGATGTACTCTCACTCTGAAGTCTGCTGCCACCGGCTGCAAACGCAGGAAGTTGGGGGCTGCTGGAGACTTCTAGTCATTGATGAAACGCGTTTGCTAGATCTCACAGCTGAACCTCATTGAATGATTGACAGATTTTATGTCTCCATACTCACAGGAAGTGATGTTGTTTCAGTCGTATCCAATAACTGTTTACATTTTCAATAGATGTGTCAGAAGCAGCACAGAGGCAAACTGTGAGTTCACAGAAAGCGTTTGTCATTCCTCCACTTCAATAAGGATATTCCTCTGTGTCTGGGACAACTTTACATTTCAGTTCCATCAGACACAAAGCTGTTAAAAACAAACCAGAGGGTTTTGCCTGATGTGGTTTTGGGACAGATGGACTTATACCTCTTGTTTGGTCTAGTTGTGGTTCGTCAAACATATTGGAGGCTTTGGGCTCCTTGAGTGTTCCCATGAAGAAAACTGCTTCACTTATCAGGAAGACCTGAGCTGCTTTCTTGCCTTCCTTGGTTCACACTAAAGAACAGAAAAGCTTTCAAATCAGTCAAACCGAAATTAACTGAAGAAGAATCACTGAAGAGTTAAACTCCATCCTGGCTGAACATCCCTTCTGTGAAAAAACACAAACCTGTTTGTCTGCTTGGGAGCACTGACTACGGTGGCCCTTAAGTTCCAATCAGATCAACAAATCACTCGACACAAAAACATTTTAAAGACCACAACAATTTAAAAAAGCAAAACAAATATTAAAATACAGCATTACATTTCAGAAAACAAAAAGAAATGTTAGAAAAAGGAAACGCAATGAGAAAACAGAAAAGGTAGGTACTATGGGACATCACTGATTGGACAATTTTTGTTCACGTTCGAAGCCTTTTTTTTAAGCTTTTGACCTGACTGAACTAAGAAGAGAGCCGCAGGTTCCTTTCAGGTAAACTAAGATTCAGAATCTTTAACAACAAAACCAAAATAAGTGATTTCAGATCTATGAAAAATAAAGTGTTTTCTGATGTTTGAATGGTGGTGCTAATGGATTATTAAAATGAAATGAAAAGTTCCCAAGAACGTAGCTGGCTTGCTTAACGTTTTCTTTTTTCTTTCGCATCGTCTAAGGCGTTCTTGGTGTTGCAGATGATGGAATGAGTCTGTGGTTCTACTGCCTTTTGTTTTTAACCACAAATCCTGCTGAAAACTGCATTTTGTTGAACGTTCTCCCTGCAGAACCCAAAGTACCATCAGTTGGTGGAACCAGGGAAGCGTCTCTTGTAGATCAAATCATGCTTGTTGTTGTGCACAGAAACAGCTGATGATCTGCAGAGTGTGGATCCAAGCTGGAAGTGTGTGGATGAGGGTAGTGGGTTGTGCTGGTGTGTGTCAAGATCACAGGCTGTAACCGTTAATGTTCAAAATATGCTCATCATTTTACTGATTTCAAATCCAACTTACATTTATGAGAAGTGACATGAAAGAACACAGTAAATGTCACCATAACTGGGTTTCTGTGCTGCAGGAGTACTGGACTCCAAACAACCCCATGCAGAACACCATCATCCTCCTGATTGAGCAGATTGTGGTGGCGCTTGGTGGAGAATTCAAGCTCTACCTGCCTCAGCTCATCCCACACATGCTGCGGGTTTTCATGCACGATAACAGCACCGGCCGCAGCGTAACCATAAAGGTAGGTGTTTCAGCGTGTTGGAGCTCTGTGCAGGGGTTAAACTGTCCCTGTGTTTTCTAACGGCTTTAGTCTTATGAGTTTTTTTTCTATTATCTGTCTGCTTATAGCTCACCATTTATAGATTACGTATGCACTGAGACTGAAGAAAACAGACTTCCAAAGAGAACCCCCAAGTTTCTGTTGGTTCTCTAGCTTCTTGCCGTCGTGTTGAACATGAATGCTGAGTAGATTCCTGTTTAAAGACCAAGATCAATTAAAAAATGTCTTTTTAGTGTTTTTAACATGTTCTTGTGGCATTTTTCTCATGATGGATGACATGTATAAAATAATTTAAGCTTAAAATTGCTTTTCTTTATTCAAATCATTCTGAATCAGACACAAAAATGGCATTTAAAAAAAACTGTACAAGTTGTGATGTAGAAACTGCAATGGGCGGGGCCCCATCCTGAGCACCCTGCTCCGCTCCATTCTGATGCATCCACTTACAAACAAATAGATCCATGAACGTCTTTGTTTTCCTCTTCTGAGCTGGAATCTGGATCTAAACTACGGCTGGATAGCTCCAATATTGCTCGACATTTTTGTGATGAAGTTTGGCTTGTGAGAGGCTGTAAGCTAGTGAGACAGCATGTAAACAAAGGGATGATGGGAAATAGTGGGAGGCTTACTTTGAAGCCAACAGTCCCCTCCACAAGTCAGAGGTGAATTTCTAATGAACTGCTGCTCTGCAGAAACGATGTGTCCTAGAAAACAACACAGGTTTTTGATTTTGGCTAAAAATGTCATAATCATAATTAAAAGACCTCTGGGAACGCTTTGAAAACAGATCAAAAGATAAGCGGAGTGGGACTTTAAGGTAACCACAGCAGGGACCTGCAGCATGCACAGCAGTCGTGTGGGGGCTCCAGCCTGCACGTGACACTTAAAAATCCTGTTCATCCATGAAGTTAAACCTCAAAAGTATCAATAAATGTTTTTGCTGATTCTGTCCAGAACAGTTTGGTTGAAATATTTTACCTTCCCTCCACACTCTTGTAGAACCACAGATCAGTTTACGGTCAACTTATTGAGGTTCTGATTCCATCAGAACCAGTCACTCTCCTTCAGTTTTAGTGCATCAGTAGAATCATCGTGGACCTGCAGCTCTCTGGATATCTGGGTTTTACTGGAACCCTAAATGGGGGTTTGTGGGAATTTGTTTGGTTCTGTCTGGTCTGCAGAGTCTGTAATTGCATTTCATGGATTCATGGGGGCGGCAGAGGGGGTGTCAGGTTCTGGTCCAAAAGAAAAGGAAAACACACTTTTCATCATTTTAAAATCTTTTTCAGCTCACCCCCCACTACAGCATATCCATAAATACTTGTACGCCTTCACCTCAGCTTCCTGCCGTCTCGCCATGTGCCCTTTAGACATGGGATGCTGGTGTGGGGTGGCCAAGGCGGGATTTTGTCTGCAACATACGTCATCCTTTTAAGACCCCAGAGTGTCTGCATTCTTCACACAACAGGATTTTTACTGTGGAACCAAACTCAACCCACAGGCTATACTATCCAGACAGTTTTCCCATGATCCTTTGCTCCTCTCACATCACTTTCACCATATGCACCAGTCTCTTTCAAGCTATGTATTTAAATATGCAGCATTTGAAAGCGATGCAAACGACTTTAAAGTCATGAACACTTAGCCATGGGGTGGGGGTTCTGTTAGGATTCTTCCAGTTTAAGGCTTCATGTTTTTATGTGTGTTCATGTTGCTCTTGCAGCTGCTGAATGCCATCCAACTGTTTGGTGCTAACCTGGACGACTACCTTCACTTGTTGCTGCCCCCCATTGTCAAACTTTTTGATGCCCCCGACGTTCCCCTGCAGGCCCGCAAGTGAGTACTGCATGTTCTCATCACCGCGCTTTTTTGTAAATGCAGTGCTTCATTGCTTTATCACGGTTCACCTTTTGTAAACTCACTGTCATGCTTTACTTATTTATTTCAGTGTTCTGCATCCTGATTGGTTATAGACCTTGTCAATCAATCTCCTCTGCGTCGTGTCTCCTGGACAGAACGCGTTCAGTTTGCCACATTTACATGAATCTTTGATTTTGATCAGATCCTTGTCATTCTGTAATACAGTACTCCTTTTTTTGTGAAAGTTTGAACTTTGAGGCTATTTTTGGGGACCCTCCCTCCAACTACTAAATCACTGTATAGTGTGGGAATTTTTTGTGTGGTTTCAAATAATTTCAGACACCATGCTCACTACTTTTTTTCTAACCATCAAAAATGTTGTCACCAATTTCCTGATGGAAAAACCTACTAATATGAACATTTTACGAAGAGCATTTATGAGTCCAACTTGGATGGTTTAAAAACAAATCAATTAAAGTACAGTTTTTTGCATAAAAAACATTCAAATGCAATGCATTGTGGTCTAAATTCACCAATCTAGTAAGAATTGATGCACACTGGTTCTTTGTAGAGACTTCTGGGAATTTTCAAGGGCACTGGATTTTGAAATTGTAGTACAAAGTAGCCAACGCACTAGATAGCGCACTATGTAGTGAGTCTTGAAGAAATTGGGACACATCCCAAGAGCTCAAACGAGAGAAAAGTGTGAAAATGTTCATGCCTGTCTGAGAAAGGCAAGGAAAGTTTCACAGCCTTAAAACATCTAGATTCATACTTCACGGATTTCACCTGTTGTAGGTTCTTTTAAAACATATCCCTGCGATAAATGAGGGAACTCTGTAAATAAAAGTAAACTCTTTAGCATGAGAAGAACCAGGTGTTGATTAAAAAAAAATCAAGCTTTTTTTATTTTCCTGATGGTTTCTCGTCTCTTTCACGTAGAGTGCTGCGCTAAAGCGCTTCAGATGGCTCTGTTTGTAAACACGTTTTCATGTGAACCGGACCGGTTTCCTGTTTTCTTGTGTGGCTCAGGGTTGCCCTGGAGACCCTTGACAGGCTGACGGAGTCTCTGGACTTCACAGACTACGCTTCCCGCATTATTCACCCCATCGTTAGGACGCTCGACAGCACTCCTGAGTTACGGTCCACCTCCATGGACACCCTGTCCTCACTAGTTTTCCAGTTGGGAAAGAAGGTAGGCATATTGGTCCCTTGAGGCCCCCCTTGAGCGCTGTTGTTATTCAGTAGCTCGGCCTTTCCTCTGTTGGCCAGACACGAACCAGGTCTCTGTAACCCTCCTCAGTCTCTGCTACTTCCTGCCAGACTAATGATGTCACAGACTGTTTGCCAGCGGGGGGTGTTGTTTATTAGAGTGGATGAGGACACATTGGCTCACCAGCCTTCCTCACCAGCCTTCCTCTTCTCCAGCTCCACACTCTTTTTACTGTCCTGAGGTCTAACCTCAGAACCACCAGACCTCCTTCCAGTCATGACTCGCAGCAAACCCACAGGAAAGACTTTTGATCCGTCACTCATGGAGGTTTCATGTTAGTGCCGCATGCCCCACTATTTACTTTATGGCCAAAGAAAAAACTGTAATTGGGCTGACCGCATCAAGCATGTGTAGTTTTTGTTTACATGGCTTCTCTTTCTGCTTATTTTTAGTACCAGATATTTATCCCCATGGTGAACAAAGTGATGCTGAAGCACAGGATCAATCACCAGCGCTACGACATTCTCATATGCCGCATTGTGAAAGTAAGTTGTTCTGCTGTTTGGGATGGAAAGTCACTCCAAGTTCTGAGGATTGAATTTTGGTCTTTGTCTCTCGTTCTTGGAGGTCCAAATATCAGGACAGAAAGGTCCTCTCAGGGTTTTACCATAAATCATTTCATGTAAAGAAGAGATTTCTACATCTTTTTGATTTCCCTTCACTGTCTGCCTGAGAATTTTGGAGTTCACTTTAAGACTCTTTTGCATGATGAAATGGTGTTTTTAACAGGTTCTTGTTGCATTTTCCTGATGATGGAGGACATTTATAAAGAAAATAAGCTTAAAATTACATTTGAGGATTTCTTTATTCAAGTCGTAAAAATCAGGAGCAGATAAAAAAAGGCTGGAAAAAGGTTGTATTTGTAATGTAGAAAATATGCTGAGCGAGCCCTCAGTCTTCCTGCTCCGCTCCATTCTGATGCATCCAGCTGCAGACAAACAGA
The DNA here is from genome assembly GCA_036245035.1 of Adrianichthys oophorus. Lineage (NCBI taxonomy): Eukaryota > Metazoa > Chordata > Actinopteri > Beloniformes > Adrianichthyidae > Adrianichthys > Adrianichthys oophorus. The sequence goes on along the minus strand of BSAI01000015.1, from coordinate 551,531 downwards.
TCCATGAACGTCTTTGTTTTCCTCGCCTGAGCTGGAATCTGGATCTAAACTGTACGGCTGCAGGGCTCTGATATTGCTCGACATTTTTGTTGCTCCACTAATGTTAGGTTGGGGGTGTGAGGGGCTGTAAGGTTGTTGGAGAAAGTGTAAACAGAGAGCTCTCAGTTATTGGTGACAGAAAGAGGGGCAGGGTTGCTCCACGCCCACAGCTCAGAGGTGAATTTTGAAATGAGCTCCTGCTGCTCTGCAGAAATTATGTCCTAGAAATCAACACAGGTTTTTGAATTTTGGCTAAAAACGGCATCATCATAATAAAAGAAACACTGAGAACGCTTTTAAAATGGATATAAAAATGATGAGTGAGACTTTTAAAAACTCGTTTTTATCATCAGGCTCTGCTGGTGTATTTTCATTTGTTTTTGTGTCTTATTTTACTGGGTCATATATTTTTATATTGAACTATTTTACTTTCAATTGTTTGATCTTTTTAATTGCTGTTTTTTGAGGTTTTGGTTTGACTGCTGTCATTTTAAGTCGCCGTATAAATAAATTGATTGATTGATTTCTGTTTGTCAACAACCTCAACAGGAAACACTCGTCTGCTTTGGCTTTGATGTTTGACGGCTCTAACATGTGTCCTGTTGTTTGTGCGGCTTTTGCACTCCTGTGGTCCTCGTAGGGCTACACTCTGGCAGAGGAGGAGGAGGACCCTCTAATCTTCTCCCATCGCCAGCTCCGTGGTAACAAAGGTGACGCTCTGGTCAGTGGGCCGGTGGAGCCGGGCCCCATGAAGAAGCTGCACGTCAGCACCACAGCACTTCAGAAGGTCAGACGCAGGAACTGGAGTTTTCTCTTTATTTACTCTTTGGCGGTGAAAGATGGCAGACACAAGCCCTGTGTTTGTTTGCTGGCATGGCTGCAGGTGTAGACACTTTATCCAGTAAACAGTTCCTAGTTTGAAGCCACAGTTAATTCAAGCTTTGCTTATGAATTAAGTAATCGATGCAGCTTCAAACAAAGCTTCTTCAAATAAGCAGAATGACAGAGGGAAAGCAGATGGAACTGAGTTGGCTGAAATCAGAGCCTCTGAATCCCAAGTACCATCAGTCTGCATCGTATTTCCACCGTCAGATTGGATGAGTTGTGTTGAGCAGAAACGCCTGAGCATAGACCATCTTTGATGTTAGTGTCTGGAGAACGTGTTGCTCCCACACTCCCCACAGACGTCTGTAAAAGATCTCGTCTCCCCCGCGCAGGCCTGGGGTGCAGCGAGGAAGGTGTCCAAAGACGACTGGCTGGAGTGGCTGAGGCGCTTGAGCGTGGTTCTGCTCAAAGAGTCGTCTTCTCCAGCCCTGCGGTCATGCTGGTCACTGGCGCAGACCTACATCCCACTTGCCAGGTATAAAACGGCTGTCTGTCCTGTCATTGATTCCACTTGTCCTTCTTCCTGCATGAATGTTTCTTTATAAAGTAGCATTCGAGCCTCATCTTTGATTAAACTGCATCATAAAAAACATCAACACCTGTCTTTCATCAATTCAACAAGTTATATAGATGGTTAAATGGTTAAATGAACTAAAATGATAATAAGTGTAAATTATGAATGTCCTGTCATCATTTTGAGAACAGAGCTGTGGAAACCCTGGTTTGTTGTGGTTTTTGTGTGGTCCACAGAGACCTGTTCAACGCAGCTTTTTTGTCGTGTTGGTCTGAGCTGAGCGAGGACCAGCAGGACGAGCTCATTCGCAGCATTGAGCTGGCTCTCACCTCACAAGACATCGCTGAGGTCACACAAACGCTGTTGAACCTGGCCGAGTTCATGGAGCACAGTGACAAGGTGAGCAGTTGGATCTTCAAACCAAAGCCTCCGACAGTGCTCTTTGACCTGCAGGATTTATTGTAGACACTTCATCTCCAGATAGATGAAACACTTTTGGTCAAATTAAGGACATTTATAGTACGAAAACAAAAGAAATGGTAAAGTAGATTCCTCTTAGAAGTAATCTTTTTTTCTCCTTATTCATTTTTCTATAGAGGAAATAAATATTTAATCCCCTAGTAACCATAAGGAGTTTTGGTTTATACATAACTGTTAGACTCTCCTAATCAATCTGTCACCTGAACTGAACACACCTGTTTGAACTAATCAGCTGTCCACACCATCAGTCCATCAGTCAGACTCTGAACTCTCCAACATGGAAAGACTAAAGAGCTTTGATTGGATCTAAGGGAGAGGATTGTAGCCATGCACAAGACTGGAATGGACTACAAAACCCTCAGCAAGAAGCTGGGGGTTGAGGTGACGACTGTTGATGCAGTTTTACCAAAACACCAGAATGACAACATGACCATCAATCCACCTACAGGTCTGGGGCTCCAAACCAGATCTGACCTGTGGGGTTTCCATGACCATGAGAACAGTGAGAAACCGGCCTAAACCAACATGATCTCATGTTGTTCATGATCTCAAAGCAGCTGGAACCACAGTCACCAAGAAAACCATTGGAAATCCTTTACGCTGCAATGGTTTCACATCTTGCAAAGTCCCCCTGATTAAGAAGAAACATGCAGGCCCACCTGAAGTTTGTCAATGATCACGATGAAAATGAGTCAGAGATGGGTCTTCCAACAGGATAATGACCCAAAACATACAAGACAACCAAGGCAGAAGTAGAAGCAGATCAAAGTCATGGAATGGTTCAGCCGGTCTCTGGACCTCAAGCCTATAGAAAACCTATGGAGAGAGCTGAAGCTCAGAGTGTCTAAATCTGATTGATATGGAAACATTTACAAAGAAGAATGGAACAAAGTTCCCCCTGATATGTGCAGAAACCTGCTCATCAACTACAAGAAACTTCTGACCTCTGACCTGCTAACAAGGATTTGGCCACAAAGTACGAAATCTTTCCTGCAAGAGGGTTCAAATACTTATCTCCCTCAATGAAATGCAACAAATTATGATGCAAATGTATTTAAGTGTCAAAAAGTTTAAATTCTTTGTTTTTCAATTAAACTCAAAGATGATGATGCATCTTCGGGTGCTTTGGATCACTGACATTAATCTCAGACACCTGTGATCATTAGTTTATCAGGTGAACTCATTAAAGGAAAAATGACTAAAGATGGATGTTCCACATCAAACAGACCAACATTTTCAAGCAATATGGATAGGAAAAGGATCGCTGCTGCTGAAAAGCCTGGAATAGTTGAATGTCTCGGAGAAGGTACGAAAACCATGGATATTTCAGGAAAACTTAAGCGTGATCATCGTACTATTACGAGATCAGTGTCTGATTCAGAGCACACAGGGGTTGGTGCAGATAAAGGAAGAATGAGGAAGGTTTCTGTCAGACAAATACAAATACAGCTGCTGAAATATTACAAAGCAGCAAGCACATATTTGAAGCTTCTGGAGTCCCACCAACTTCAAGGTACAGGATCCTCCAGAGGCTTGAGTAAACCTTCTATTGGGCCCCCCCTAAACAACACTCAGAAACGTCAGTCAGAAACTGCTGCAGTGGCCCAGACATACATGAAGACACATTTTCAATCAGCCTTTTTTACTGATGACTGTCATGCAGCTCTGGATGGTCCAGATGGATGGAGTAGTTGGCGCTTGGTGGATGGCCACCATGTCCCTACAAGGCTGTGACGTCAGCAAGGAGGTGGTGGAGTCATGGTTTGGGAATCATGGGGAGATAGCTGGTAGGGTCACTGAAGGTGTGAAAATGACTTCTGAAAAGTGGGTGGAGTTTCTGACTGACCACTTTCCTCTGTGGTACAAAAAAAAAAGAACTGTTCTTTTCATACCAAAATCATCTTCATGCATGACGATGATGATGAGCATTTTCAGTTCTTTAGAATTGATCAAATGTTGTGGAACTCTGTTGTGTGTAATAATGAGGAGCATTTGAAGGGATAATTAAAAAAATACTGTTATCTTCTGGAGGTTTTTTTCACCAACATTTAATATATACTCTAATAGTTAGTGACTTTAAAATGATGCTGACTTTTTGCATTGAGTATTTAGAAGTATTTGGAATGTGCTGTAGATAAATCCTTTAAAGTTAATTTCTTGATTTTCTTTGTGATTTTCTATATCTCACTGTTCAAATGAACCTACCATTAGGATGACAGACTGTCAATTTCTTTTTACGTGAGCAAACTTACAAAATCAGCAAGGGATCAAATACTTATTTCCTTCTCAGTATTTTCTACATCAACACATCTAAAGACCACAAACAAAAAGGTGTGCATGAATACATTGAATTCGTGTGGTTTCCAGAAGAGCTGAGGGCTTTTCCAGATGTGAGCAGCTCATAACTGACAGCTCATTTGCTGAACCTCCAGCACCACAGCTCAGCTTGAGTTACTGCCCTCCACTTTGCAAGAGCATCAGCGGCACGTCACACGTCCTGAGTGTCCATGAAACCAGCAGACCTAAAGCAGGACTGCGCTGTGGAGTGGGAACTTGTACTGCAGTTCCTTATGCATCTAAAGTTTTCAAAGAACGTCACTTTATCATTAAACAAGAATCTTTTCACACTTTGTTTCAGCAAACATTTCCAGATGGAAACTTCTTTTTACTTCCCTGTTTGACCACACAAGTTGAACTAATCAGCAGCTCCAGCATCTGTGTGCTGGCTGAGAACATCATGTTTTTAGCGCTTTAGCAGGGACTTTTTCAAGCTGTAATATCCATTTTATTGTAATTTGAAGACGACATTAATCACATTTGTAGTTTAGCCTGAAAGAAAAAACGGTACTGCTCATTCTTGTGTTATCTTGCTTTTTCAGGGCCCTCTGCCTCTGAGAGACGATAACGGCATTGTCCTGCTCGGGGAGAGAGCTGCCAAATGTCGGGCCTACGCCAAGGCCCTGCATTACAAAGAGCTGGAGTTCCAGAAAGGTCCTTCTCCTCTCATCCTGGAGTCTCTAATCAGGTACAGGGTCCTCTGATCCCAAAAACAAACCCTTAATGAGAAGAAGTGCCAGGCTTCTCCTCTTTAGCAAAACAGTGAAGTACAATGTAGAACTGTTGTAGTGGTCAATGAAACAGCTGGACAGTCCTCGAGGACATCAGCCACAGAGAATCAGACTTTGAGGGTTGAAGTTATTTTCACTGATGTCTGCAGTGGTTCTTATGACAGCCTTCTCTACAGCGCCATAATTTATGATCTATTTTATTGTAATTTCAGCTGCTTTATGAACACAAAGGAAGTCTGGATGCCTGAAGCGGGAAAATGTGGTGAAAGGGCTCCTGAATCTTTGCCTGAGATTAGTTTGTTCAAAACTACACTGCAAAACGAGGAAACTAGGAAAAGAACACTAATCTTTAGTGGAAAATCACTAGAAAGTATTAACATTTTCTGTCCATTCAGCAAGTTATTTTTCCTTAACAAGACATCTTGTTAAGGAAAAAATATAACTTAGAATTACTTCTAATTGAATGCTATACAGCCCAATGAGAAGTATGCTAGTTCCAAGCAAATGATTTGTATTTTTTAAATCTAGTTGTTCATTTTAATCACAGTGAAAAAAGTAGTGTAATGAGTGAAGTGAGCAAAAGGATTTTGACTCATTTTAAGAACAATTTCCTTATTTCTAGATCCTGTGCTGATTCAGAGAAAAGCTTTGAGAGGTGTGAGAAGTTAAAAAAGCTTCAAACTTGATCAAATGTCATGAATGTTAAAAATAAAAGTTTTAAATCTTTACAAGGATCAAATAGCTTGCATTGTAATAAATAGAGGCAGCCGAAGGTCTTTGCTGAAGAATTAAAAAATAAACTAAAATTAAAAATAAAGACAGAGGAATGCACATCCTCCTGCCCTACCACCCTTTGATACCTTCTGTCATCTTTTCCATCCCATTTTCTTTTTCTCTGGTGGACGTTTGGCATGGCACGCAGAAATGTGTTTTCCAGCCATCTAATTGGAGCCTTGCCTCCTTTTCATCTGTGAGTGTCTGGCCTTGTGTTTTCTGTGCGGCCTGTTTTCAATTTCTCGGGGGCCTTGATGATGATGAATGATGGGAGCCAACACTGGTGTTATCCCCATCTGGTTCTCACCTCTGCCGGGCTTCCCATAAAAGATTCAGGCCTCTGTACGCAGAGCAGTGCAAAGGCTGAAGCATCAGAAGACTCTCCATTCTACTCTGTGTGGAGGTCTGCTTTCGATTTTTCTGGACAGTGAGTTTAAGTTGCAAAGTTGGCCAGACTTTATTTTTCATTTAAAAAATCTTTCTAACTTTGAAAAACTTTTCCTAATGAATTCATATTTCCTGAAGAATAATTGTACATTTTAAAGAATTTGGGGTTTCCCTAAACGTTGGGGCCCCTCCTGCTTCAACTATATTAAATGTGGTTGGTCATTTCATGGGTTAATACGCGATGTTGTGGTCAGTACAGAGAGGTCAGCCGACCTAACACTGTGTCTTCTGGAAAACAATATTTGGTTATTTGGCGTGCAGAGGGCAAACTCTTGCCACCAAATTCTGGGTTTTGGCCTTTTTGTATTTCTACAGAAAAGATCAAATTCTGTCTTTGGACCTTTCTGAATACACCACTTTTGCAAAGAAAGGGATCTGGCCGCTCTGGTTCTGAAGCCATCAGGCTCGGCACAAATTGATAGCAGTCTTTTTGGTCCTGGAAGGACTTCTTTACTTTTTACACGTTGGCTGCAGACGTTCAAAACGTTTGACAGATTTTGTGTAGTTCACTTTCAAGTGGTAGGGGTGTGGCCTTCCAACAAGCTCACTCCTGAATGGCCAGAGGGGTTCCCATAGAAACGATGACTCTGACCAATCACTGCTTACTGACAACGTCTAGCGGCGTCTGTATGGTGAAGAAATGACGACTGAATTAATCTCTTTGGTTGGAGCTGGAAGTAAACTATTTTATGTGAGCGACGTCACACTCACTCAGTCCAGTTCTCTGATACAGTCGATGGTTCTTACAGGATGAATTGCAGCTGTGGCTCTGAAGATACCTGGGACTGGAGCAGGTGTGGTCGTCATTATTCCTTTGACATTGCTGCACGGGCTCCTTTGGTCACTGTTGTAGGAGTTGACCTTTATGTTTAAAGGTGTTACAAAGCCATCATTTCTGAGCAGCTCCTTGATTGTCCTTTCAAATATTTTTGTGAAAATAAATCAATGATATCCTGTTTGACATAGGATAGATGATGTACTTCTTTTAAAAAATAGCTTTATTTTCTATCAAATACTAGCATACTAAAAGAGCTGTACACATTTTACAAATTACACATTTTCATTATAAATGTTAGTTTTTCTTCTCACAAAAACAAACCATGCATTTGTAAGTTATGTTAAATGCCTTTGTGTTTTGCTGTTTCCTAACAATTGAAGATTTTCTTTTAATTCTTTTTATCAGTGTTGATCATTTATAGTTGAATGAAGCTGGATGGACTGTTTTCAGCTCTCTTAAGGCCAAAAATTTAATCCTAAATATACTTAAAGGAAGAATGTAAATACAGTAGTCCATGAAGGACATCTTTAATGAAAAAGAAAATCTGTTAAAGCTCAAAAAATAAAATACTTTACTGATAAATACACAAAATGAACTACAATTTACAAACACTGCAAATACACAGCACATTCATCTGACAATGTTCAATCCACCTGTCACAATCCACCCCTTTAAAGACGAACAGCCGATCCGGCATTAGTGAGAATTCTTTGTTTAGAAGTTTGACGTTGTACCACAGTGCTTTATGGATGGAAGCTCACTGGCCGGATCTTCATCTCCACTTTCCTCAGGGAGTAGTTGGGGCCATGCCAGGCATACCAAGTGATCCCATCTGTTTTCTTTGTGTGCTCGCCGTAGCGGTAAAAAATACCATTCAGGTTGGAGTCGGTGCAGCAGTTGTACCAGTAACCACCTGCAAACAAGAGAGAGAGATTTACTGCCAACTTGGAACACATTCAGTTGGTTTATAATATTTGGGCAGGGCTTTTGTGGTAGTTTACCTTTGCGCAGGGCTGCACAGTCATCTACACATTTGTCATTGTCCCTGTTGATGGTGCTGAAGTTGGTGGTGTTGTGGTAGCGCAAGGAGTCTCCAGCATTTCCACTGTAGTTGGCTATGAAGAGCTTGTAGCTGTTGAGCTCATTGGCCATGTTGAAGAGGTTGTACTCGGCATAGCGCGTCTGTCCCTCCCAGTCCTGCATGAACACATTTGAAGGCATTTTATAGACCCTGACAGTATGGTATGGTCTGTGTGAAAGGTACGTGCATTAGAATTGTTCTTCCTAAAATAAATGTAAATATTTATGGCTCTGAAACGGCTGGTGTTCCAGCTGAAGCCCATGGCTTCATCTTACCTCCATCTCGATCCTGAGCACCGTGGGCTGCCTCGTGAGCCGCACGATGTGGTCATTGCCGAGCCAGAAGTCTCCTCGAATGGATCCAAATCCATTTTTGTACTGCTTCCAGTCACGGTTGAAGGACAACAGACCGATTTTGCGCCGCTGGATCAGTGTCCAGCCACCCCCGTTGGTCTCCATGTCACAGAAGACCTGAAGTAACAGAAGCCTTTTATCAAAGGGAAACAGGATGCTGCTGGATGAGGCAAGGCTTTCCACGCTTCACCAAACAGAGAAATAAGGTTTGCTCGTTTATAAGACTGCAGGTTGACTTACGCTGAGCTCCGGTGTGCCCAGAAACTCATCTTTAGGCAGCCTGTACTCGCCAGAGATCTTATAGTTCTTGCTGGAGAATGACGCACAGTCATATATGGCATCTGGGGGAAAAATGATGAATATTTGATTACTTTTCTTTTTTTCAAAAACCCATTTGCAGTTTTATGAGTAGTTTCTGTGGATCTGTCTGCTGTGAAACGCTCCTTTAAGAATGTCTGATTGACTTTGCAGATGTAAACTTGACATTTTAAGTTCTTGTAAAAAAACGTCTCAGCAGAACCCAGCGAGTTGAAGTTTCTGCAAGGTTCATTTCTTTACCCTGGTCATGGGGTGGAAATCCCATCAGCAGTTTGGTGAGGTCACGATGGGTCACTAATCTCAAAACGGGTTGTGGAACTCTGCCTCCTTTCCTTAACCTTTGACCCACTTCCTGTCCTTTCCATCTGTGACCCAGTGGCATTTGAAAAAGCCCATTTGTTCTCTGGATCTTCATCATAAATGTTGAATTATTAAAGCCACACGGTTGAGATTCAAGTCATTTAGTCACTGCAGCAGCCAGCACTGATTATGGGGGTCAAACAAGAGCTGCTGTGGAGCGTGTTATGGGCGGGACTCTGTGGCTGTAAATGAATGCTTCTCACAGCCTTTATGCAGCTGCTTTTGCAGACTGTAATTATCATCCGTCTCCATGGCTGACATGTTCACTGAACTAGTCTGATTGTGGATAAAATGAACTAAAAACAGTGATGTTTGGGGCAGGTTTTCACTGAAGTTTGATCAGCAGATGTTGAGAAAACTATAGAAACTGATCCAGTCTCTGTTTGGATGTTTGAATCGACCTTAAAACTATGATTTAAGCAGCTACACTGACCCCATGATCTTTCTTTTGTTTCTAACATGATCTTATGTGAATACGGCAACAAGGCAAAAGTTTTGAGCTGGTTTTTTCCAGCTGCTCACACTCACCTGAGGAAGTCTGGCTGACAGACTGCAGAGTCTGCAGCTGCATGATCTCCACGCGGTTGTTGATCTCGGAGTACCTGCTCTCCGCCTCAGTGACCCGGGCTTCCTGCTGCCGGTTCTGCTGGTCCAGCTCCATTATTTGTCTCACCACATTCATCAGGTCTGTTTCCTGCTTGCGGCTCAGCTCTTCCACGATGCTGGTGAGATTGGCCACCTGAACTTTCAGCGAGCGCACATCATCACAGCACTGACCTTTGGGAGGCTTGGGAGGTGTCAGTTTCTTCCTGGGACTCTGGGCCTGAATCTCTGCTAACAGGAGCAGAGCTACTCCCAAAACCACAACGCTTACATTTCTTTTAGCCATTTTAGAACAAAAAGGATTTTAGCTTTTAGTTTGTCTAATGTCTAGAAGAAGCACAAATGTTGGCCAGCTGGTTTGAAGATCTCCTTTTGACCAGCCAAGCTCTGTCCTGGTTTCTCTGAGAAGTCCTCCTCCGGCTGAGGGTCTTATGTTTTCTGCATTTGGATCCTCCCCCTTTTCACTGGTGTGCCCCTGTTCATGGCGCTGACCCTCTCCAATCATGTGGGCGGAGAACATGTTCAATGTTCATGTGGAGTTCTGAAGGAACCTGGTTTTAAATATCTCTGCAGAACAGCTGCTGGTAGTTTCCTGGTCTCCTGCCACACTTAAGTCATCACGTTAATGACAGATTTTGCTTTTGTCCTCGGGGCGAACCCATTTCTCTTGTAACCTCATTTCTTGTTAGGAAAAGTGTAAAGTCCCTCTTAACTGCAGGCTGTGTGTTCAGTTATTGCTACCCGCTCTGGCAGATGTTCAGGTGTTTTCCACCTTGCTGCTTCAGGACGATTCGACAAAGAGGGACGTTCAAACACAGGAAACGACATGAGAGAAAATGCAGAAATTATTCAGCCTACCATTAAAGAAACAACTGACAGCTTCTCTGAATTCTTGTTAAGTGACAAGTGTTTGGCAGGTTAATCATCTGTGAGTTTACTGACATATTTGAACACTTTTATGGATGAAGGAAATCAGCCATCCAAGTGCCTGATTTTGACCTTTTACATTCTAATTTGAATCCATTCTCAGTTTATTTGTCAGCAGGAAAGAATCTTTTGTATACCTGAATTAAATGGTAAATGGCATATACTTATATAGCTTTTTTCCACCTTGCCTTAAGGCCCAAAGCGCTGTACAGTCACAGTCACCTAAAAACACACAACCTCAACACACTGAAAGTGTAAGTGCAAGTGAAAGCTTTCCTCTGATTTAGGATCTAAAAGCTTTAAAATGTTGTATTGAAATTGTTTCCCATCAGTGACTTTCAGAATGTGGGCTTACATTTACTATATAATGCAAAAACTTTCATTAAATGCAGATATGTGCATGCAGGGGAACACACTAACTCAGCAGATTGTTCAGCTGTTTCTTCCTCCACTTTGATGAAAATGGGGTTTCCAACATGTTCTTGTGGCATTTTTCTGAAGGTAGAGGGCGTATTTAAAGAATTTTAAGCTTAAACAGCATTCTTGACTTCATTCAAATCGTTGTGACTCAGGAGCAGACAAAAAATGCGGTTGGAAAGTGGAGGTGAATTTCTAATGAACTCCTGTCGCTCTGCAGAAACTAAGTTCTAGAAAAAGACACAGGTTTTTGTATTTGCGTAAAAACAGCACAATCATAATTAAAAGACCACTAGGATTGCTTTGAAAATAAGTCAGAAGACGATCGGAGTGGGACTTAAAGCTTGAATGTAGTTACTGCAAAAGGAATTTCCACTGAAAGCACAGTAATGCTGTGGGTGTTTCCTAGCAACAGATTGGATGTTAAAACAGGAACCAAAGGCAAAGAAAAATCTTTAAACTCTTATCTGGTGTAAAATTACGTAATCACAAGCCACCGGAATGGCCTTGTTTGCGGAAAAAGCTCAGTTTCTCTCGGTTTGTCCAAATGTTTGGCAGATGTTCTTCTCTTGTTCTCACTTGGTCAGATAAACAAATGAGGAAAAGCTTAAGCTCTGCATCCATATTCATCATCTCTGCATCTTGGCAGCCGCAGGCTTAGAAAACACAGTTAAAACGACTTTTTTGGAATTTCAAATAATTGCGTAACAGACGGTCTTTCATGGCTTTAATTTGCCAGATTTGGCAGGAATTATTTGGATGCAAAGGCCCTCTTTTGTCTTTGCTGGACACTCTCTGGAATAGCTCAGCACTTTACAATTTCTATGTATTCATAGAGTTTTTCTGCAGTCCTCTTTAAATGCTCCCATGTGTTTTTGGTTTCCTGTATTTGTTTGAGTTGTAAGACACACATGGGAGTAACAAGCCATTTGTCTTTTTTATACGAGCACAAGATGCCGGGCTGCCTTCATGCTCATTTTGGAGCAGACTTGAATATGCTTTACTCTGATAAAATCATAGACTCCATCTGTTTATGACTTCACCCATTCGTCAATGGAAACGGTCTTACCAAACTCAGTCTCAGCATCGGTTCATTCAACATACCGGGGAAGTGAAATTCCCAAATAAATCAGACCGTCCAGCCTCACCTCTGTTGGTGTAGAACATAGCTTTGGTCTTGTTGGCCCCACAAACCATCCAGGGTCTCCACAAGAGCATCCCTCACTCATATATGTTTATGATTATTTACAAAGAACTTAAACATAACAAGAAAACTGTTGCATGAAAAAAATGTTGTTAGTATTTGAACAGTTTGTTCCTAAACAAAAACTATTCAAATTCATTTTCTTCTATTTCTGTGAATTTCCACTTCTTTCATCTGAATTTTGACATTGTAGATTCAGGGGCTTCACAAAGTTATTTACCAGAAAACTCAGGTCAGAAAGGGTTTTCTGATGAATGGCAACTCGTATAAATGTAGTCTCTACTGAACCCCCTGTTTTTCCTTTAACCATCCTCCTTTTTCATGTTAGCTCGGTTCCAGATCAAAGGAAAGGTCGTGTTTTTTTACACCTGTGTTTCAAAAACCTACTTTTGGGTGACTGTAACATCCATCGCTCATTAACCTTTCCCCACATTCTACTTGAGGGACTTCATGTGTTCGGGTCTGTTTGGGAAAACAGGATAATTGGATCCTCCGGTTCTGTTGGAGCTTTTAACTGCCGTCTGCGTCACGCCGCTTTTCCGAGGCATCATTTGGTCCGGCCCAGCGCAGCTTCACAAATGGGCAGTTGTATCTTGTTTAATGCTTTGGCATCACACTGTTATTCTCAGAAACTGCTTCTTCGAATACTTTTTACCCAATAAGGCGTCTGCACCAGCTTCGTCTCTTTACATCAGAGGTGTACACCCCCATGGTTAAATGACCTTCTCAGAAAGCTGAAGTATTACATTGAACAGATTCTTTCCTTTCTCTTAAGGACGTCTTGTCCCCAAGGGAATAGTCTCGCCCCCCTCCCTGCTGTGCTAATGAATAAACGCCAAATTGGAGGGGTTCTGTGTCTGCAGGTGTTTTTGCATCCTCAAAATATGAAAAATAAGCTTTTTATGCTAAAGGAGCAGAAACAGTGGTTTTAAATCATTTGGTTTATTTAATTAAGTGACAAACAGTAAGTTAAAACCTTCAAATCCTTTAATCAAAGATCTGTCCAGATCTTTATTCTTCTCTTGTAAGTTCTGTCAGCAGCTCACTGGCTTCTCAAACACGTCTTTATCATCTCATTCATGGTTTGGGTCTCTTTTTTCTCAGCAAACAAGCCTTTTCAACTGTTGTCATTTCTGTTTGTGATGGTGTTCAGTCTTTTGAATATTTTTGTTTAAGATCTTTAACATAGTGAGTAATGTCCTCAAAGCAGTATTACTGTGAGTTACAGACGGAACTTCCTGGATTTAATTCTCACATAAACATATGCTTGAATTAATTACCATGCAAGTGGAAATGAAACCACAGAACCTGCTCAGTATAAACTAAGTGTGTGAGTTTAGTGGCTTTATTATCATTTACATCCAAAGCAAACTGTAAAAGCTGCTGTTTAGATTAAAATAGTTTAGGTGTTCCAGCAGCGCGGTCACGTGTCTGGTCCAAATAAACTGTACCATATTTTTTTGTAATGAGCGGGGCAGTATGCGCCGCTGCATCCCCCAGCACAGAGGGATGCAGACTTTGTTCCCTGGAAGGCTTAAAGAGGCTCGGTGGCTGGAGCAGGGACGGAGGCCAGGTGGTGTCTGCTGTCAGCAGGTGGAGTGTGTGAGCGCCCTCCTAGAGTTCAGTGGAGGCTCCAAAGGTGAATGAATGAAGCTTTGTCAGAATCAACACAAGGTCACCAATGCCAGGAAATGCTTAGGATGAGAACCGTTGGACTCACCATAAATAATCCTCAGGTACTCGTAGCATGCATAGTAGTACCTTGTAAAAATACAGAGATGTAAAAATTATAAAATATTATAGAACGCAAAAGGGGGCTGCACGGTGGCACAGTGGTTAGCGCTCTTGCTTCACAGCAAGAAGATTCCCGGTTCAACTCCCGGCTGGGGTACTTGAAGCAGTGTCACCAATAGGGGATCTTTCTGTGTGGAGTTTGCATGTTCTCCCCATTGTGTGGGTTTTCTCCGGGGACTCCGGCTTCCTTCCACCGTCCAAAAACATGCTTCAAAGGTTCATTGGTCACTAAATTGTCCCTAGGTGTGGATGTGAGTGTGGAGGGGTGTGTGATTGTGACCCCGCTACAGACCGGTGACCTGTCCATGGTGGACCCTGAATTCACCCACAAATGGCTGGGCTAGACTCCAGAAGGAAGGGACAAAGCGGGTTTGGAAAACGGATGGACAGATGGAGAGTACAAGGAAAAATGGCAAGTTGCATGTAATATTGCACAAAAAGCGGCTTGATGTGGATAGGTAGATGCTGGTTTGGACGCTGTCTCCTGAAGTCCACGATCATCTCTTTAGTTTTGCTGACATTAACAGAGAGGTTCTTCTCCTGACACCAGCTGATCACTGCTGTTGCTGATGAGGCCTTGGAGGATGGTGTCATCAGCAAACTTTAGAAAGATGTTGGAGCTGTGTCGGGGAGAACAGTTTGGATGAATAAGGACCACAGGAGTGTGCTGAGATTTTGTTCATTCACGGACCGTTTGGATAAAATACTGAACACTTGCTGTCTTCCATCTTTTTTGTGGCATGCCAAAGCACTAATCCTGCAAAAGCACTCCAACCAACAATTCCACTTTATGTCACATTTAAAGAAAACAGTGACTTTTTAAAGCTGTTTGAGGTTTAACATACTCGATCAAAAGCATTTTAGAGAACCTGTGAGGAGAGAGCAGCAATCCAGACACATGGATCTCCTGTGTAACTGTCTGCTAATGGAAACTTCTCATCAGTCACACAGCAGAACCTTTGGATTTATGTCCAGGTGCTATCAAAGTGGTGCTAAAGTTCAGGTCAAGCATAGAAACACATAAAAGAGGTAACTCAAGTAATGTTTTTAGTGAGTCACCATGCAGCCTCAAAGTCAAACAAATTAATTTCAAACTAAAATGTAAGTACCAGCAACTGAAAAGGTCATCTACTTTGGGTTTTTCGTCTGTTTTTCCTCTGTGGATCTGAGGACCAACAAAAGACAGAGAATGAAACAAGTAACTGTAGGAAAATGAGAGGTTTGTGTCAGTAAGTTTTCATTTTTGTTCTTAGCATCTGGATGTGCTTAGCCTGCGCTGCTCTGAGCTGGTAGCCACATGTCTGAAGTGGAAGGACAGTGAAACCTCCCGTGTCTGCAGCAGAGCCTCCTGTTCCGATAAAACCACATCTGGGAGATGGAAACCTTTCATTTTTTGGTTAATGTAATGTTTGAAAGTTGATTATTTCACATTAGAGAGTCGTTTAAAGGCCCAATTTAAGTGATCAAGCATACACACATACCATTGTCAGATCAACAGTGTTATTCATAATGGTTGGAGGTTGTGTATGTTGGCCTTTGGGGATAGTTATTTAATTGGGTTCGGCATTGGTGTATGGCACGCTAGCATGCTCTGTAAGAGTTGTGGAAAAAGTTTTGAGCTCATTTTCTTTGTTTTTTTTTTCTCAAACTTTTGATGTTTTTTTTTCTTTTTCAGTTCATCATGTCTGGTGTTTTCTTTTTTTCTTTTATCTTCAGCTCCTTAAAAACACTTTCATATGCTGTTTGGGACAAAAAACAGTGTTGGTTCTGAAACTGCTAAAGGCTGATAGATTTGGGTTTTTTGTGTGCTTTAATCTGAAGGTAGCAATGAAAATGAAACTCAAAACACTGTGTTGTTTTGCTTGTTTTAACAAAAGCAGGTGAGGTGAAAAACGCTTCTGTAATAACTGGCTTAGCAGCTGCTATAAGCCCCTTACTGTCCTGTCACCCTGGTCAGAACTGCATGTGACAAATTCATGAAAACAACACATTTTAAATGAGGAAGACACGTCTTCTTGCCAGTAACCGTCTTGCAGCATGTCTCCGCCGTACCAACGTAACAAGTAAAAGCTGTTGTTCCTCAAAACTGGGAATCGAAATATAAAGTTTCAACAAGTTAACCATCCCGATGAGGACTTTAAAGCCCTGGACCTCTGACTTTCTCTTGTTGTTTTGACCTGCCTTGTAGTTCCTGGCCAATGACTGAGAGATCTTTAGTCACATGGTTTTATTTACAAGCTTTGGTCCAAAACAGAAATCTCGGTAGACGCCAGTCTGAATACAGACCAAATGCAATCTTTAGGACTGGATCCCGACCAAATTAAGAGGACTTGGTCCGAACCAACAGACTTTCCTAGTCAATGCCAAAAGTTTAGTTTTACCGGGTATTGGGTGTGTTAAAATTTTGGTGGGTTATATTATCACTCAAAGGCACAGTGAGAAAGAAGAATTCCAAAAACGATGTGGTCCTTCAGTCCTGGACTGCTGGACAGAATTAGACACAGGCCGAACCGTGATGTTACACTTGAAGCACCTCCAAAGGTGCAGCATCTCAGTTTGCAGTGGATGCACTTTAAAGAGGATGGCCTCAGACGTTTCTGTGCAGTTTATTGGTTTTAGCTCAGATGTTACAGCTGAAGTCAGTATGTTCCAGTTTAAAAACCTTGGCTGCTGGTAATCATGCATTCAGACTACAGCTTTGGTGAATCTCTTTAATTATGTATTCAACCTGTCAGCATGCAGAGCCAGGCCCTCAGCTTTGGCGTTTTGCAGGTTTCTGGCATATTTTCTGAAAGATCTTCTTTTTAATCATCTTTTCCTGCTGCCTTCAGGAACCTCGGTGCATACCAGCGCTCCTCAAACTCTACTTTTTACAGATGCTTTGGCAGCAGACACACACAGCCTTCTCATTTAAAGGAATCGGATAGACTTGTGGCTTGTGGGTTTTCCAGATGGGATTGCTGGACGGATGAGTAGTAAAGCTGACACAAATGTGAATTATAGTGCCTTAACAAACATGTTTAAAACCATCATTGTAAAAGCTGAGAAAGCCTTTGCTTTAATGACAAACACCTCCACAGGAAGTTTAATAGTTTCTTCTGTTTTTCTGTTGAAATTCATCTTTTCATTCTGAAGGTGCATGTGAGGAAACCAAAGATACCCATGCTATTGTCAACATCATCCTTTCTGTAATAATGATCGCTGTCATAGCATAAAACACAGTTTTACAATTTATGTCCAATCAAACTTCAATTAAGCTCAGTTGACAGAAATGGTAAAACCGAAACAAATACAAATACTAAGTCATTTTTGAGGGTCACTTTTAGGACGGACAGCAGCTCGTTTCGTCATTTTAAATTTTGAATATTCTCATCATTGGTTTTCTTTTGTCTGTGAGACATCATAGTCTGATCTGTCTGTTAGTACAGCCACATTACAGTCACATCAGGGCAAAAGAAAAAGTGAAGTAGAACACTATAGAGGTGGGATTATATCAATTTGCTTTTTCCCAAGTTTCCTTCTTTAAGCTCAAATGCTATTTGTTTGTAAAAATAAGATATTCTAGATAAAAATGACATTTAGAATTTAACATAAAGAAAGACCCGGAGCTGTGGAAGAAATCATGTTTTTACTATACATTAATGGAAATAAATTAAGACACCCTTATTAAATAATCAGCTCTGTCCTAAACAATGTTCAAATATCAAAGTCCAATCTTGTTTTGAATTTTTTTAAAAAGAAAGAGAGTATAAATCGAACGAAAGCATTACTATTATTCTACTCAGAAAGAAAGATCTGAACAAAAATTCACATTTTAATGGAGGTCAAAAAAATCGCATCATTGAGACACTTTTTTGTGGCATCTACCAGTCCCTTAAATGTGTCTTAAGTGTTTGAACTTAAACATAATCTGAAATTACATTTCATGGAAAGTTTTCAATCGGCTAAGAAAATTACTTTCAAGTTATATCACTTGGATCACTCAGTGATGTTCAGATTATTATTAAATGTGTATGTGTCCAGGTATGTGGGAAAACATACAGGCTTTCAGAGAGTGTCCTAATTTTTTCACATGACTACAAAGTGGGTTCCAGAAGATGAAAAATGTTGACGGCTAAAGGAGCTGCGGGGGCTCATTTTGAACTGAACAGGCCTGTAATCATTTCTGATTGGACTCATGGGCGACAGGAAGGGGAGGTGGGGGCACAGCTGTACGATTGCTGTGACAAAAGGTTTCCTGAGTCTGTCAGTGCTGCAGTCCAGCAGGGGTGTCCTGGTGCTGATGGTGCTGGGATGACTCCTCTGCTGACCTACAGTGGGGTGAAGGGGCCTTAGCATCGTCCAAAATAACAAACAGTTTCATTCATGGTTTCTACATCAATAAAAGTGTTTTGGAGAATTGTGGTGCTAAAGCTCTGTTTTAAGGTTAAAAAGTGTTAAACTGTTAAACTTTTTTGTATTTTACAGCATCAACAATAAACTGCAGCAGCCGGAGGCGGCGTCCGGAGTGCTGGAATACGCCATGAAACATTTTGGAGAGCTGGTGAGCACCGTTTTTCCTCCCTTTTCCCTCTAACAATAAACACAACTATTTTCTAGATTCCAATCAAACTCTTGGAGCTGAAAACCTCTTTAGAAACAGTTTGCCACCAGGGCTCGATCTTGGCTGGACCTCACTGCCGTCTGCGGTCGTTTCAGAACCACTTTGTTCCCGCCTTAGCGGCATTCTGGGTCCCATGGTTCTTTTTATATGATGGTTCAGTAATAAAGACTGGCTGGTAAAGCCTCCAGTAAAATATAATGCTAATGTAACATGAAATTTTTTCCACTACAAAGTATGGTAACACGTAGATGCCTCATGGGTGTCTGTATTATCGTAGAATATGCAGCATTTTTTCATATCTGACCGGGGAGGTCAGGGGAGGCAAAAAGATGTTTTTTTTCCTAACTGGCAGGAGTTTTCAGTTTTAATCAATTCCATGTTTATCTTTGTTTGCTGGATCTTTTTTGTCATTCTAATCGCTCCTGCCAACAAATATATTCCGCAGGTCTCTTTTAATGATGATTGCAGTTCTTTTAAGGTACCTTTGAGATTTTAACTCCATTTGGCTGACCGCTTGTTACAAAGCAAACACATTCAGCCACATAATATATTCAGTGTTTCTGCCTTAATAGAAATAATGATGGTATTCTAAGGTCACAGTGAGTTTTAATGTAATGTTAGGAGGTCTACACACCTTGTTTCTAAACCAAATATTCAGGAAAAATGGACTCTTTGCAGAGAAAGGCATGTCTGTAAACTCTATATATTTGCACTGATTGCACGGTGTGGGAGGGGTTAAGTTACCAGCTTCATGATCATGTTTTTAAGATGTGACTAAACATATTTTTTCACATCTGACTTCATCTTTCTTCATTGTCTCTATGAAGATTTTTGTTGTTCTTTTCTCAAAAATATGTGTGACCGTTTTGATTCGTCCCCTGCACGTGTGCCCCCTTAAAGTTTTTAAAGTTTGTTACTTTCATTTTGCCACTCAGATTTAGTTTCATCCTTGTTCATAGGTCTTCTCACATGTAAACGGTTTTAGTGTAAAGTTTAAAGTTTTTTAGCTCATGTTTTGCCTTTTTAAAAGATTTTTAACTTGCTCTTTGTCAGTTTGCTTTCTGTATATTCCATTTAAAATATATAGTCACTTTATTTTTTATATTTCATACATCTTCATCAACAGGCTAAAGCCCGTAGGCATATTCACACACTAAAATAACAAAAGTGACCAAATCTTCATATAAACAATACCAGTAAATATTATTACCGTAAATAGAGAGGTGCATTATTTTACATTTTACAAACCTTTGATGTATGTTAAAAGACAAGATTTCAAAGTACAGCAGTGAGAAAGTCAAGACAGGAAGAGATAAAAGCATTTGCCAAAAAAATAATAAGACATTGGATAAAACTGTTAAATTTCTTAAAAAACTCTTCTGTCAAACCCGTTTCTCAGTAATTATTGAAACACTCAAGGGATCAGTGAGTGAAAGAAAGTGTTAAACGTTATGATCAGATGTTTCTGGTAAACATATTTCTTAGGTTTCAATGTTTATGGTCTGTTTATGTTCTTTTTTCTGGTTGTGAACAGCAGTCGTGATGTAAATACACAAAGCAGCAACTATATTCCTCTCTGTCTGTCCCTGTTAGGAAATTCAAGCCACCTGGTATGAGAAGCTTCACGAGTGGGAAGATGCGCTTTTAGCTTATGACAAGAAGATCGACATGAACAAGGAGGATCCAGAGCTCATTCTGGGAAGAATGCGCTGCTTGGAGGCCCTGGGAGAATGGTTGGTTATCAGTTCTTTTTGTTCACTTCTGCTGTCCTTAAGCTTCTCTAGAACGTTGAGTCATTTAGTGAAGAATGATTCCAGCTGAAGCAGAGCAGTGTCTTTGCATGTGCAGGGAAATGATATAATACTGAGTCTGGTCATGACTCACAGGAGATCAAACTTCAGCCAAATAACGTTATTCACTGATAATCCACAGGTCTTCTCTGTATTGATCCAACAAAGGAGGAAGAGCTGGTTCATGGTCAAACCAAATGCTTTGTGAAGTTCTCTGAAAAGGATCTTTTGACAGGCTGTGGTCAGTTTTACTTTGGACACATATGTTAAAAGAACTCGTCCATGATTTTCCATATTTTCCTGGAAATGTTTAAGATAGCTGGGTTCTCAATCAGGCACCTGTCCATCCAGTTTCTCTACACACGTGGTCCAGTTCCAGAAACAAAGGAGACAAAGTCTTCTCACTCCTGCTGGTGGGAAAATGGATTCCGATTTTTATATTCTCTAGGTTTCATGACATTAACAAGGAAAATCCTTAGAATGTAAACTTCCAGACTCTTGCAAAAGCCTACATTTACTGGAAAGGATCCTAAACACACCTCCAAAGCCACACTGTCTTACATTAAGAGACAGAAACTGAAGGTTTTGTAGTGACCTTTCCAATCACCTGAACTCAGCATCATTGAAAATCTATGGATAGACCTGAAAAGAGCAGTGTGGAACAGACATCCCAGAAATCTGAAAGAACTGGAAACTTTTAGAAAGTACAAGGTACTAACTCTGCAGGGTGCCCAAACTTTTGCACACACCATTATTTTGTTTTCTGTTATTTTGAAAGGGTAAATAATGAAAATAAGGCCTCATTTTTTGGACATTAAAAGAAGGTCTCATCTGTAAACGGATGCCTTTAGGAGATGTTTCAATCTTTCCTTGGGTTTTTTTGTGTACAATAAGATAACATTTTACCTGGGATGCCCAAACTCTCGATTCCCACTGTAGATACATATGTTGATGCAGAATGATCATTGTTTTCTGGTTACATTTGTCACTTAAAAACACAATCAGACAATCTACCGCCCTTCATCTTTGAGTGGAGTTCATTTGAAATCTCAGCTTTAGGACGGATCCAGATCTACAGATGTCTCTACTTCAATAGGACAGGAGGATCTAACACAAATTCCTGAACGAACAAACAAACTTGATTTCTTTAAAAGTCCAATCATTTACCAAGTAAAAAACAAAAAAGCAGTATTAAAAGTACAACTGTATTTGGAGGTACTTGTACTCTTACTCAAAGCCTTAATCACGACTGCCCTTGAGGGGTGGATACGGCGTGTCTGCTTTTAGTAGACCCCTGCCTGAGGCTCTGGGTTGATGATAAAGCGTGAAAGGGTTCATAAATAACATTTTAATAAACTAATCAAAGAATCTTAAAGTCAACCCTGAAGCTGACTTGGAGATTTCATCATGGGTGTGATAGTTTTTACCTTGAAACTAAAGGAACCATACTTCTGCCTTTTTGCGTCTAAACACCGAGGTTTTTCTCTGCAGGGGTCAGCTGCACCAGCAATGCTGTGAAGAGTGGACGCTGGTCAGCGAGGAAACCCAGGCCAAGATGGCTCGTATGGCTGCTGCCGCCGCCTGGGGCCTAGGTAGACAGTTCTATGCCTCATATCACTTGTGTTTAGACTTTGACACTAAAGAATAAAGCTACTGTTTTTACAGACCAGCATCATGGTATGTAGGAGAGCAGAAAAAAGCATGCATGGATGCTTTAGACCAATCTGTGTTTAATCCAGCTGCAGACAGAAGCAAAAAAAAAGCTTCTGCAAAGGATCCATTATGTAACCAAATGGAAGTAATGTCTTTTCATAACAATCCTATTTTCTGTGGTGGATAAAAGCACAACCACATTGTACAGACAGTTTCTGGTCATGGACTTTAGTTTTTAAGTTGGCTGGAAACTAACGTGACACCCGACCAGCTGGCGTGTCCATTGAGGGCAGACATTCGAACTCCTTCATTTTTACATGAATTCTCTTTTAATTGAGGAGTCATTTAAGGTAACTGAGAGTGAATCTTCAGAAATGCAGTAAGCAGAGAAGGAATTCACAATGTTTGCTTTCAGTTCGTTCCTCATTTCGTCTGCTTTACTCCTCAGGACAATGGGACAGCATGGAGGAGTACACGTGTATGATTCCAAGAGACACGCATGATGGCGCGTTTTACAGAGCCGTGCTCGCCTTACATCAGGACCTTTACTCGCTGGCTCAGCAGGTGAGTCACGCCACCAGATAGAAAAGCCCCAAATGGAGTCGCGAAACATATTCATTTCTGTAGATTAAATCTCATTAAAGACTTGTTTTGTTGGTCTTGGCTTTGTGTTGAAGCTTCTGGAAAAGGCTAAAACTGTAAACAACATAAAAGTGCTTTACTCCTTCATTTAATTATCCATCTTCTGCTCTGCCGTCTCTTTTTCCTTCTCAAACGTGGTACCTCCTTGGTGCTGAAGCGTTATGTAAGTCTTGGAGTTGGTCCCCACATTTAGCTGTAAACAAATCAAGAGGCTGCTGCCCCTCCCACCTGCCTTTCATTGGGTCGTGATGGCGGTCTAAGATGGTTTTCCTCATTTATTAGAATCTGGGCTTGAAGATGAGCTCATATTTCCTGAAGCTGGAGATGCTTAAAGTCAGTGCCAGCGTCTCAATCGCACACGAGCCCTCACAAACAGTAAACACCTGCTCATCACGGTTTTAACCACAAAACCCTGGAGAAGCCGTTTTTTATGCCCCCGTTTCCCATCACGGGCTTACCCCCTTCTATCTTTGAGATTAGATCCAGGTGAATTCAGTCCTGCTGAATGCTAACACTTCTGAAGAAGCAGATGAGGAGAAACCTAAGTGTTAACCTAAGATCAGCCTAGTTTTCTGGATGTGCTCTGTAATCTTTGCTCTTCCAGGTCTCTGGACTCTTTCCTTTGAGGTTAGGAAGTTTGCTTTACTTCAGAACTCCTCATGTTGGGCCTTTCCAACCTCGGGAATGTTCCTGATCATTCAGGGATCCTGTTCTCCAGTCTTGAAGCTTGTACTTCAGTGCTGATCGAATCTTGTGGGATTTAGAAATAAGAAAGAAGCATCTTGTATCACACACTCTGTTGTTCAGGCGTTTCTTTGCAGAAATACTATCCTCTTAAGATTCTCTTGTTTGTGTCTCATTGCAGTGATAAAGTTATGTTAAGTTGAGGATAAAAATAGCAGACTGTTTGCCTGCTGTTTGCGCTGCCAGAAGCCAGACGCTGCATTTATCGGGAGTCGTCTGGACTGCACGTTGTCTGTGGAGCTGCAGCTCAGTAATTCAGGAGTAAACAGAACCATAACTGTGTGGAGATCATAAAAGATCATAAAACAGTCTTTGTCACCTCGTACCAACCAGCCTCCCCAAGCCCACCTCTTCTTATGCATGCTTCAGGATGTGTTCAGGCACGCCACCCCCCCACCCCCACCCCTTCCCTCACTGGGACTAAAGTAATTGGTGGGATTGGGTCTGAAACAGCTGTGGGCACCCGCTTCACAGAACTTCCTCAGCAGTCCCCCTTCATTTTACTGTTGCAATAATAACAGCTCCTACAAAAACATTAAAGAAGTGCAAGAAATCAGCAGTTTTAGCCGGTCAGTCCTTGTTTGTCCTTGTTTGTCCCTGCATCAGCTCACTCCCGCTGCTGCTGGTTTTTGGCCTCCGGGAGCTCTTTGCTGAAACAACGTCTGCAGTCTGGAATGTAGGGACATGTAGGTCTGGCGGGAGAAGTCTGGAGCTTCGGGAGTCCGTCACCTTCAGTAAAACATTCACAGATTTATTCCTTTTGGTGTGAATGTTATCTGAATGTTCTGGGAAGTGTGAGCTGGAACCCAGGCCAACATCTGCTCCAGCAGATTCTTCCTTCCCCAAACCTGCATGCATTTGAAAATGTTTGGTAAAGTTCAGCTGTTATCCAAGGTTACATAAGTGTTGCTCTCAACACTTCATTTACCCCCTCCAATAAAACATTTGGCGCTCGGCGCAGCATTCGATCATTTAGCTGATTTCATGGCTGTGTCACCGTTGGCAGCTCCTGGGCGAGGGTGTGAGCTTCAAGTGCTAACGTACATCTGAACAGGGTTTATGAACAGTTCAAGCTATTCTGAACCAGAACATATTCTGGGTTTATAATCCGTCAAAATCACCTGTACATGCTGGAGTACCACCACTTAAATATTGTTTAAGATTTACTTTCATTTGTGACTTGTTCAAAAGTAAGTTTTTGCATAACGTTGTGCTCCTCTGTTTTGGATGCAGTGCATCGATAAAGCCAGAGACCTCCTGGATGCAGAGCTGACGGCCATGGCAGGAGAGAGCTACAGCCGGGCCTACGGGGTAAGTTCTCCATGGTGACAGGCGGCACCTGGCTTTCGAATTCACATTGGACGTATGCCATGATGCCGCCATAACGCCGTGAAGGTGCAACCAAAGATATTTAGTGATTTTTAAAAAAAATGTTTTCAGTTCTGCAGCCAGACAGAAAAGAATACATGTTATTACATCATTTTCATGTGCAACAAAATTTGAAAAAAACAGTCAAGGGGCAGCAACCCTACGAACAGTCATCTACAAATTAATTCAATTAGTACATAAAAAACAAGTAAATTTAATATTTAAAAAAACCAAGCAAACTCAATGGTTAGAAGACATTTGCACACGGTCACAATCTATTGTGTTGTTGTTTCACATCTCAGGAAAACACATTTTATTATTAGCTAGACTTCCTCTAGACATGACAAAAATGCACACAGATAAAGGGTCTGCTGCAGCTCCCAAGCTGTCTCCTGACGGGGTCAATGCTGTCACTTTAACAAATACCCACATAAACGTGTGTGTTTGTGTTTCTCTTCCAGGCCATGGTATCATGTCAGATGCTGTCAGAGCTGGAGGAAGTAATCCAGTACAAACTGGTGCCAGAGAGGAGGGACATCATCAGGGAGACATGGTGGGAGAGGCTTCAGGTAATTCATGATGTGTGCACGCATACCTCAGAAATGCTACTGCTGCTAATGGAAACGTGCTCTGTAAGAGGAAGCAGGAACACTGGAGGTATACTAAATCAGCTGTCAATCAATGGCCAATAGGGATTTGTTTATGGCACATGTTGCAGCTCTGTTAACATCGCTGCCTCTCCTCTGTAACATGGAGTCATGTTCATGGACTCATCCAGGGTTCTAGTACTCTCTTTTAGAACTTTGAGGTCAAATATAAAGTAGGAGTCCTATAAAACTTTCACCCAGTGCAGTGTTTGTGGGTGTACAATACTTTATTTTTCTTGTATAAGGTTGGAAGTTTTTACATTGTGCTGAATGGAGACTGGCCTGCATGTGTAAACGGTCAAACAGGAGTCACTTCCTAAACTGAAACGTTTAGTTAATTCAGTTTGAGCTCAGTACATTACTGACAAATGAGTTCCTAAGAGTAATTATTAATCGCTCGCCAACAAAAGATCCATCATTTTGAGTCGTTGTGTTTCCAGGTGCTGTAAATAAAAGGAGTTGATGGTTTACTGAGGGTGCAGTAGGAAGGTAAACGGCCTGCAGGGATTCAGTGTTTGCCTGTCCAGTGGCAGACATGAACAGCAGATACGTTTCAGTTTGCTTCCAGCTGCTGTGCTTCCTTTGTTCTGGATCATGTGGAACGTCACAGCTGACTCCGTTCTGCTGACACACTGTTAGAGGAAAGCGGGAATCCCTGGAATCCTGACAGAAGTCTAACGTGTTCACAGTCATGTGTTTGATTAGATGTCAGATTCATCAGGTCATCATTCAGTTCCAGTCAGAATATGTACCTTTCCACACCAACCCATGGTGGCTTTGCTCATGAAAACATTTGCACATGACTTTAAAGCATATTTAAACTCATGTATAACTAATGAATAAGATCAGAAATGTTTATACTTCCAACTTGAATAAAATTGTATTTTTTGGTCCATAAAGAATTTAGATTTTGAGAAAACTTGATCTGGATGTGATAAATATTTGTTTTGGTAAGTAGAGATGGACTGAAATCTGAATCCTGTTCCTCAGCTGGGTCCTTACAGTCTGTAAAGGTGCATTTCTGTTCTGTGGTTTGGCTCTCGTTCTTCTAACAAGCGGGTTCCTCCTCTTTTCTGCGCTTGACGTTTATGTTTCTTCTCCTGCAGGGCTGTCAGCGCATTGTAGAGGATTGGCAGAGAATCCTGATGGTTCGATCATTGGTGATCAACCCTCATGAAGACATGAGGACTTGGCTCAAATATGCCAGCCTTTGTGGCAAGAGCGGGCGGCTGGTACGGTTTTCTAGCCACACTTTGTTCATTTAGTCTCAAACTTGAGACTGCAGCCTTTTTACTTTACCATTGAATTTTCCTGGTCTCATTTCTTCCTAATTCCCTCCGTCAGGCTCTGGCCCATAAGACACTGGTGCTTCTTCTGGGGGTCGACCCCTCCAAGCAGCTCGATCATCCTTTGCCAACAACTCACCCACACGTTACCTACGCATACATGAAATATATCTGGAAAAGTTCACGCAAGGTAAGACTGAGCTTTAATGCTTCTGCTGCATATGAAAAGTCTCCTTTTTTAGCTGCATTGAGGATTATTCCTGAGGGTTTTTAGAGGAAGGTTTAAGGTGAGCAGAACTTAAACTGGTCAATAGGAATCCTGTTTTCACTAAAAGAGTCTGATGGTCTTTTAAACAACCAGGGGAACAAACCCCCCTGCAAACAAAGGAAGAAGCCAGAGAAGAGCGAACACCCAGAAGCTCTGAGTTACACTTCATTATCCTCAACTCAAATCACTGAGTGTCAGAATAAATCCAGAAAGACAAACAGGCTGAAAACCTGTTTTTGTGTCACAGTTTAAGGACTTCAGCAGCCTTGAGCTTTTCTCTCATTTAGCAACAGTTTATTAACCTAATTTCTGTAAGAGTTTTTATTGGAGCTAATGGCTTTGTGTAGCTTGAATGACATCATTTGGTAGTTTCTAAGTCTCTTTCTGTTCTTATTTGAGCATTTAGCCCAGAGTGTGTTTAGAGACCAAAGACTGAGTTAAAGGTCCAGTTCTGCTTCTCAAACCCCAGTTCATTCTCATCATTAATTCAGATTCAGGTTTCTTTATCATTGTCATTCATGCACAGCATCAACCATGCACCGCAGAGTGAAATGATGTTGCCCCGCCCACAATGTCAGAATCAACAGAAAGACAAACAAAAATCAATAGATGCAATAGAAACAGCTGTGTAGAACAAAAACAGAGGTGGGCATAAAAGGTAATTTTTTACAGGAGTTCAGAAGTCTGATGGCGGTTCAGTAGCTGTCTCACAGCGTCATAGTTCTGCAAAGCAGGCTGCAAAGTTCTGAATTATTTGTGCAGAAAAATATGAAAAGATCAGTTTTGTTTAATCAGTTTCTTAATTCCTTACAAGCCATCAATTTTCTATTTAAAAATTGCAAATGTAAGCAGGTCCTGCCTTGTTCCTTGGCTAAATGAAAACTTTTTTTAAAATGTGGTAATTAAACGAGGACGTTTGATGTCATACCATCCCCACGATTGAGTTCAATGATTTAAACCCAGAATTATGGCCTCTCTACTGACCACAGAGGAGAACTTCACGTGCTCTCATCTCTCTGATCCCTTCAGATCGACGCCTTCCAGCACATGCAGCATTTTGTTCAGGGGGTGCAGCAGCAAGCCCAGCATGCCATTGCAGCAGAGGACCATCAGCGCAAGCAGGAGCTCCACAAACTCATGGCCAGGTCTGTCTGTTTAAGGAAACACAAGCCGCTGATTTTGAGAACCAGTTGGAGCTGAAATGGACTTGGGTCGGGTTCAGATGGTTTTGGGGACTGACGTCTCCTTGAGACTTGAAAATAATGTTCATTGGCTCATGTTTTTTATCTGTAGGACCTCCCTGTTTAACCCCTAAATGCCTGACTTTATTTCTGATTCTATAAAAAAATATTCTTCAGTGTTTTTTTTTTTCTAACCTTGAGATACTGGAGGCCCCTGCGACAGACTGGCGACCAGTCCAGGGGTGTACCCTGCCTTCGCCCATCAGTAGCCGGGTTAGGCTCCGGCAACCCCGTGACCCCGAAAGGGATAAAGCGGATTGGAAAATGAATGAATGAATGAATGAATGAGATACTGGATCTCCTCCATGAGGCGTGTCAGGGTTCTTTGTTGCTCCACCTCCTCACCGAGCTCTTGTGACATACAGGAAGTGTTTCTGTGCTCTTCAACGGTTCAGATCACTCGTTGAGTTGGAAAAAGAAGAAAAATAAGTTCTCCAGGAAGTAGACTCGACTCCTGTTCACAGCTTTGTTCTACTTCAGTGAAAACACTTTTATCAGAAATCTCTAAAAAAGAAAGTAGAATGAAGCTACGTGAAGCCCAACTGTTTGATTTTGGATTGATGATTGTTGGTGATTGTTGCAGAATCCACAACAGGGCTCTGTGATCCCCAAGCTTGTCTCACTGTAAGGTGATGTTAAATCAAGTGGAGTCCTGGATTAACCTGATGGGGTTAAAACAAGGAAGAAGGTCTTTGCTCTGTTCTTGCTGTTCATCTGCTGCTGTGAAGAACAACTATTTGCCAGAGATTTAAATGGTTGTAACAACAGTTTGAAGCAGAAAGTCGTTTTACTCTGGGACATTGAGCAGTTTTGAGTCTCAAATATGGCTTTGAGAGCATCTCTGGGTTCAGGCCTCTGAGGTCTGATGGCTGCACACAGAAACGTTTAGTTTAGTCTAATTCTTTATTTTTTTCTCATGTGTATAGTGAAGGTAAAGTACGACCATACTATGGTACGCTGAAGTCGAATCAGTCTCTCTGGAGTAAAGTATCTTCATTTGTTTGTAACATGAACCTGTTCTGCTGCCGTCCTCTGCTCTTAAATCTGAAACTTCTGAGTTTCTTCATCCACAAAGTTTGGTTTCATCCTGAAGCTTCACCCCAACAGCGGCTGGTTGATTTATCCTGATCATTCCAGGTGGATGCAGCGCTGTCGTCATGGTAACTTTCCACCTGGCTGTTGGAACTGATCCAGTCTTTAAAACTGAAGCTGTAGAATCAAACCCAACAGATGTGCTGTGACGGAAAGAGTTTGTTGGAAAATGAAAAGTTTCGTTTTCCCGTTCTAAAAAATGACATCTTTGATCTTTGGTCCCTCCGAGCTCCAGACGTTGTTTGCATGCTTTGTTTTCCACGTCAAAATATTTGAGGAGGATAATTGAAGCTCTCCTTTGGGGTTTAAAGTCAGCTGGCTCCCTGTGCTGAAAACAGATGATTGGTTTTCTGAGAATTGGTCCGCCTGGCACGTTGGTCAGATCGTCAGAAAGAAATGACATCTGTGATGCATCAGACCCGTAAACACAGGAACTGACAAGGTTTTCATCCACTGACACGCGCAGCGACACCCCCTCCTCCAGCCTGTAAATCACTGCGGACGCCGCATGACGACAGACTGGAGTTTTCTCGTTCCGTCCGTCTTGCAGCGGCGTGACTCTGGCTGTGGGAGGAATGCAGGTTTGGAAAAACAGCTGTGGTGTCAGGAAGACCAGCATTACTGCAGATGGTATGGAACCCACCTGTGCTGCTGCAGGAGACCTCCAACTGCTCCCCAACTAACAGGTTCTGTTCTGCAGAACCGAGCTGCAGTGAAGAAGCTGCAGGATGAGGGCCAGCTCAGAAACAGTGTGTGTTCCTCTGGCTTTAGTGCAGATGTAGTGATGTGTAGTGATCCTCCACAACTTCAGTGGATCAATAACTGCCTGAAGCAGCGCTATTCTGATGAAACTCCAAGTCTTATATCATCATTTGAGTTCTTAAAATGCCCTTGGATGTACTTGAAACAGCTGGCAGCTTTTTACAGGAAATGACATGATAAGAAGGTCGTGATGGTATTTTCTCCTCTTTCCTGCTAATGAAGTTCTTTCATGGCGATCCTCATTCAGCTGCTGGTGATGACATTGACCTCAGCAGAGTTTACTGTCTTTGCCTCTCTGGAGAAATTATTCTAAAATCTTTTACTGAAAGCTTTTATTTGATTTCCTCAAAGCTTTTGATGTGATTCCATATTTTCTCATTTTAGAATGATTCTTTTCTTTCTGTTTCTCCTCCTCGCAGATGTTTCCTGAAACTAGGAGAGTGGCAGCTCAGTCTGCAGGGCATCAATGAGAGCACAATCCCCAAAGTGCTGCAGTACTACAGCAATTCAACTGAGCATGACCGCAACTGGTACAAGGTCAGCCCCTCCCACCGCTTTAGGTTTATGCTGATGGATCACGAGGAAAATATTAGACCTCCATTTTTATCCTTTCCGGCAAAAAAGATTTTTTTATTTCATCATTGTAATTAACTAGAGGTAAATAATAAATATGAAACCTGTTTTTTTCTGCATACCTGAGCTGCAGAAACTCCTGACCCACACCCCCTTCACCAGCTTCAGCATCCTCCTTTTAAATGCTGGTTGTATAACACAGCTGACCTTAAACTCTCAGTTTGAGTAACCGCCGCCACGAAAACATCTGCATGAAAGAAGCTGGAAAATGACATCAGGAGGAAATGTCACTTTCAATCGCTCGCCGTCTGAAAGTATGCTTCATCCCGGTGTTCCTCTGCAGGCTTGGCATGCCTGGGCTGTGATGAACTTTGAGGCTGTGCTGCACTACAAACACCAGAACCAGGCGCGGGATGAGAAGAAGAAACTGCGACCTGCCAGCGGTGCCAGTGCCAACAGTGAAACCAGTAACAGTGACAGCGAGATGGATGGCACTGAACAGAGTCCGGTACCGTCACCAGGGGTTCCGCCCCCAAAAAACAACCATAATCTGATTATGATCTCAGATGGTTCCTCTGATGCATCCAGACACGTTTTCTGTCCCTTTGCAGGACCTCTCCAAGGCTTTGCTGCTGTACACCGTTCCTGCGGTTCAGGGCTTTTTCCGCTCCATCTCCCTGTCCAGAGGAAACAACCTGCAAGACACGCTCAGGTGAGGGAAGCCGGGCCCAAACGCTTGGTACCTGTTCTCACAGGATCCAGCAGTGACGGGCTTTCAGGTGGGTCTAGGAGGCCCTCTAGTGGATGACTGAGGCGGTGCTTTGTCATGATGAACATTACATTTAGAAAATGATCCTAATTATGAAAGCAACACACCTCTACCACTCATGACGTTTTATTATCATTGAATCTTTTGAATAGTCAGGACGAGGCTCTCAATCTGTGTTTGTTGTTTATGTGAGGGACGGCAGACAAAAATGAGCTCTTAGATCCATAATCTGTTTATTTATATGATAGGAACAATTCCCATTAATGATCCTCCATCCAGACAGAGAGAGATGTAAATATGGCAGATTATATCAATAATCCTAATTTACATCCCCAGTTCCTAGATCGGATAAAACAAGAACATAATGAGGCGTTAGAAAGACATTAAATCAGACTAAAAATCTCTCACATGACGATACAATAGTAAACTTCATGTTGAAAAGGTGAATGTCATCATCTAATCAGTGATGTCCCATAATACCTACTTTTACTGGTCTCTCATTTTGCTTAATTTCTTAATGTTTTAAATTCTAGAAGTTACTTTTGTTTTATGAAACGTTTCCTGGTTATTTTGTTTCATTCTTATGGAATTGGGACTTTTTTATGCTTTGGTTTCTGGAACTTAGTTTCTATTATCAAAAATGCAATGTTTCTTTATGTGGTTTTGCTTTTGTTTGAAATACTTTTTAGCGTTGATGTGATTTGCTCTTCACTGCAGTACTGCTCTTATTGTCCAAAGGCTGTTTTTCTGTGTGGGACCTCACAGTCCCCTTCAGAGGTTGTCTTACTCCTCAAACTCTTCAATAAACTGCATCCCATCCAATAATAAACCTCTTTTTCTCTTTAACTTTTCAGGGTTTTGACTCTGTGGTTTGACTATGGTCACTGGCCTGAAGTGAATGAAGCTCTAGTAGAAGGCATCAAGACCATTCAGATAGACACCTGGCTGCAGGTAACATGCACACTTGGTGCACGTGCTCTGAAGTGAGAGTTGAAAAAATAGGTCTGTCAACATTAATGCAAGCAATAAATTTTTAAAAATGAACGCGTTAATATGTCTAACACGTCAGACGACCGTCCTCCCCTTGCCGAAAAGTCACAATGTTTTAAAAGTGTGATTCATCTGATTATTTTTTTAATTGATTGACAGCACTGGTAAAAATGTCATTTTGTCACAGAAACACTTTTGATTTTGTTTTTAAAAACATGTTTTGAATAGTTATTGTTGTTTTTTACTGATACCAGTTACGTTGACTCCTTTAGGTGATCCCGCAGCTCATCGCTCGGATCGACACTCCCCGAGCTCTGGTTGGTCGTCTCATTCACCAGCTCCTGACCGATATCGGGCGGTATCATCCACAGGTGCGCCTCCCTTTGCTTTACAACACGGAGAAGAAGCAGAACTTTAACGTTAGCCTTTCCTCCAGGCTTTGATCTACCCGCTGACTGTGGCCTCCAAGTCCACCACCACCGCTCGCCATAACGCTGCCAACAAGATCCTGAAGAACATGTGTGAACACTGCAACACCCTGGTTCAGCAAGCCATGATGGTAGTATCCAGTCCATGAGTTCTCTGTAGATCGAAGTGGTTCCTCTCAGCTGTTCAGCATCAGTTTAGAGTCACACCTTCTGTTCTTATTCTGTACCGATGATGCTGCTATGAAACAACACCGGAGCTTCTGCTGTTTTCTTCTGCATCAAGGTCAGTGAGGAACTCATCCGAGTGGCTATTTTGTGGCATGAAATGTGGCACGAGGGCCTGGAGGAAGCTTCCCGTCTTTACTTTGGAGAGCGCAATGTGAAGGGCATGTTTGCTGTGCTGGAGCCGCTCCATGCCATGATGGAGAGAGGACCCCAGACCCTCAAAGAGACCTCCTTCAACCAGGTTTCTGTCATTTTACTGGATGTTGATTAACAATAAAATCAACCAAATATTAGCCGCATCCTAGAATATCATTTTACATGTTTCTACTTCTGGACTGAAATGTGAGCATAAAACAGCTGTGAATGCTCCTCCTCCTGATGGTCACTGCTCCTCCTCCTCATTACAGGCATATGGCAGGGACCTGATGGAGGCTCAGGACTGGTGCAGGAAGTACATGCGCTCTGGTAACGTCAAAGATCTGACCCAAGCCTGGGACCTTTACTACCACGTGTTCAGACGCATCTCCAAACAGCTTCCTCAGGTAAGAGGACTCAGGTCCGCTCTGTTTAGCCTCAGGCTCAAGCATCAGGAACAAACTGCTGGATTCAAAGGTTTGTTCATGACGTGACGTTGAAAAAAAAAGCTCCTGAAGGAGCAGGGTCTGGTAGAAACTCAATGTAATGTTGCATTCCTGTTATTGCCTGAGCTCTGCAGTGTCTTCAGGTCTGACTGAAATATTCTAAATTTCATCAACAGATCTTTTTCTTAGGACAGATAAGTCCAACACTCTGATTTTAGTCATGCAAGAACACAAAACGAAGAGACAAAGAGAGTAGGTGTCTGGTTGTACAGTGTTTCCTTGTTTATCACAGGAGTGCAATTATAAAAAAACTCGCAATAAAAGTACTGTGTAAAATGCTCATGTTTATTTTTTGCAATAACTAGATGTTTTAGGACTGTAAAACACTTTGCCCACTTTTCTTAGACAGACATGAACATTTTCACACTTTTCTCTCGTTTAAACTCAACGTTTAAACTGTCAAAGAAAAATACGTCCAGAATTATACAATGAAAAACCAAGATCTCAAGGATTTGTATGGATTTGGCAAACTGAACACATTCTTTACAGAAGACACCGCACAGAGGAGATTGACTGAGAATGTGTTTGGATGAAGTTGCCGGGAAGTCATCCTCACACCATCGTCAATTAAAATGACTGTAAAACAGCTCTGTCAGCCACTCTGACTGAACATTATGAATTTGGGCCGTGTGACGTCGCTTTTTCTCATCGCAGCTAGACTTCCTGTTCTGACATCACCGCAGGAAAACCCGCCGCTCTGTTCCGTAGACTTGTGTAAATATTCCTCCACAGGAATTAACACATAAAAAAATATGTTTGGACGATCCTCACTGTAGAACCAGAGACGTTTTGTCTGGATCCAAATAATGTCACATCAGCAAAACGGCAGACTCTGTTACTAACGTTAACCCTTTCAGTGATGGTTCTGATTCATGCGATGCTGCAGGAGAATGTGATGTTTGAAATGAAGGTTCTAAAGAGAACGTTTCAAAGGGATTTCAGAAAAGAAGATCTTTTATTTGATTTGCATTTTGCACGTGAAACATGTCTGTACTGGAGCGTGTCTTCACCTTCTCCTCCTCCACAGCTGACCTCCTTGGAGCTACAGTACGTGTCTCCGAAGCTGCTGATGTGTCGTGACCTGGAGCTTGCTGTACCTGGAACTTATGACCCCAACCAGCCCATCATTCGTATCCAGTCTATCGCACCCTCCTTGCAGGTCATAACCTCCAAGCAGCGCCCACGCAAACTCACCATCATGGGTACGTTAAAAACTGACGCCGCTGCATGACGTTCAGGCTTCCGAGAGCTCATGATGGTGTTTCTTTCTATGAGGCGGGGGTCCAGAAGACAAATATGTTATTAGAAAGTTGACAAAGGTCATAGAAATTTAGAATCTGTCCACAGTAGTCATTATTATAAAAAAAAATGTAGTCACTGAAATCATAAATGAATTAATACTTCCAGTGTTTGCAGGAAAACAAAAGAACTTTTGGATCTTTTCTCTTTAGACGGGTTCTTGAATTCTCCAAACATCCTGCTTATGTAGAAACCTCTCCATTTGTATTTTAGCGACCTCAACAACTTCCTCTTTGGAAATGTGGCCTTACATTCTTGAGATGAAATAAAGCTTCCAGGTCATTCTGAGTGACCCTTTTATGTGGAGCTCATCTCCTCCAGGGTCGATAATCAAATCTATAACCTAATACTTGTCATTTTTGACCACCTGATGGGGAAGCAGCCATGAAATGTCACCTCATCTGTAAACCATCTTTGTCAGATGTTTTTCTGACATGTTTTACATTCTGTTTCTCAGTTGTGAGGAAGATTGTAGAAAGGCTGTATCTGCTTCAGCATTCACCTGTAGGAACCAGCCTCTGGTAATCGACATCTCATCCATTCATCTGATAATCCATTAGCGCTGCATGTCGGGGCTTCATCTGCAGGTAGCAATGGCCACGAGTTCATGTTCCTGCTGAAGGGCCACGAGGACCTGAGGCAGGATGAAAGAGTCATGCAGCTCTTTGGTTTGGTCAACACGCTGCTGGCCAACGACCCCGCATCCCTACGCAAGAACCTCAGGTACACAAGAGTGCGAAATGCAACAACTTCTGTCTGCGTGTTTGGGTACAAATCATTACAAACACGTGCAGTGCATGCTGGGTACTTTCTGATCTGCTGCGCAGCTCTGACGGAGGAATTTGTGTTGCTCTTTTGGCTCTGCTGCATCCATCAGCATCCAGCGCTACGCCGTCATCCCTCTGTCTACCAACTCTGGCCTGATCGGCTGGGTTCCTCACTGCGACACCCTTCACGCTCTGATCAGAGACTACAGAGAGAAGAAGAAGATCCTGCTCAACATCGAACACCGCATCATGCTCCGGGTGAGAGGGAGTTGAACCCCCGTCTCAAATCAGCTGGTGTTTGTTTCCTTCCTCTTCTGTCACTTCATGAAGAACTTCACCTTTCTGTCTTCTTGTCTGAAGTTTTGACACGGCGTGATTCTTTCTAGTTCTAAGCAAATGGTTTATACTTATTGAGTTTTTATGAACCTAATTGTAGTTCGTTTTGATTACAGTGTCAAAAAAACGGAAATGTCTCATTTTAGAACAAAATGAGAATGTTAGCGCAAGTTAGTTCATCTTAACAAATCCTCTTCAAATCTGAAACTATTCTTAGAAAATAAATCTACATTTTTGTTTCCAAAACAATGACAGTTGAATAACAGTTTGTTCATCAACATTTATTGAACTTTAAAATAACATCCTTTACATTGAACCAAACATGAGAGAGAAATTTGAGATTTTTTTTGTCTTAAATTAAGTGTTTCTGTTGTCATGAAGTTGGGGCTATGAATTTTTGACTCATTTAATAATACATTTCTTATTTCTAGATCCTAGCTCTTAATGAGAAAAAAAATTGTGGACCGTGCTGATTCTGAGAAAAGCTTGAAAAGATGTAGAGCAAAGAGGTTAAAGTTAAAACCTGCTAAAAAGAGTCTAAAAGCAATCTTCACAAGGATCAAACAGTTTACAGGACCTAGACTTTTAGGAGCTGCATCACCAGCTGTGCAGCATCAGGCCTGGGGGGTTCAAACAGTCTGTTTGTGGTTCAGATGGCACCAGACTACGATCACCTGACCCTGATGGAGAAGGTGGAGGTCTTTGAGCATGCAGTGAACAACACCGCCGGAGATGATCTGGCCAAGCTCCTGTGGCTGAAGAGCCCCA
Organism: Adrianichthys oophorus; assembly: GCA_036245035.1. Classification (NCBI taxonomy): domain Eukaryota; kingdom Metazoa; phylum Chordata; class Actinopteri; order Beloniformes; family Adrianichthyidae; genus Adrianichthys; species Adrianichthys oophorus. Next base: position 514,597 of record BSAI01000015.1, on the reverse strand, counting down.
GCTCCGAGGTTAGACGCCCCACTGCTCCCCTTCCTCAGCATCGGTTGGGTTTGGTTTGCTGTTCTTTCTTCACAGTTACATGATTTCAGAATTCTGAAACGATTGAATAACTGATTTATGAGACCATTTTCAATGATTACATTTGGAGAATTTCTCTGCGTTCTGTCTTTACTTTGTAATTTAGGAGAGCATTTGTTCCTGTCAAATTGTCACTTGGATTGGCCTGAAAACCTGCATTAGGGCCGGTTTATACCCGGGCTGTCAATGTTATTACACACAGGATTAATTTCAAAAAATGAACGCATTAGTATAGTAGCGCTAATTAATTGAATACGCTCCGCGAAGCAGCCGTCTTCTGCCGGTTCAGGCTTCTGCGGCGTGTGTCAATTTCTGATGATGCACACTGTTGGGCACAACCCCGCTTATAACATGGTCACTCACAAAAGAAATAAATATTCTATTGATTTTTAGTACTTTATTCTTGTTAGTTTTTAGGTTTAGATTGCTTTTTCACATAAGGCAGACTATTTGATACGTAATGCGGCCCATAGTCACGGTAACACAGTGCGTCGCTGAGCCAGCAGATCTCAACGGCAGCGGCACGGCCATCAGAGTGGAATCGCCCCAGTCACTGCACAATGTGACGTCACCCGTGACTGGAATTTTACGCCTGGAGTGCAATTGCGGGCAAATCGCCTCATTTAACTTGAATTTATTTCAATCAAGTAGAGAACGCATCCACAGAGGAACTCAGTCCAGAAAAATGTCTTTTTAACACTGAAGATGATGAAAATTTACTGAAAAAGTTAAAGGAAATACCAAACTTCACACACAGACACAGAGAGAGAGTGGACAAGATAAAAAAGCAGGTTTAAAGAGATCTGTCATACAGAGGTCTGTCATACAGAGATCTGTCATACAGAGATCTGTCATACAGAGA
>BSAI01000015.1:480838-498657 GCA_036245035.1 Adrianichthys oophorus | reverse complement strand
TCCACGCACCTTTACGCTCCTCCACGCACCTTTACGCTCCTCCACGCACCTTTACGCACCTCCATTCTCTTCCACGCACCTTTACGCACCTCCATGCACCTCCACGCTCCTGCTCTGCTTCACCTTTGTTCTCCACATTCATGCAGCATGCATCACCCATACTGAAGCTATGATTCAGAGCACTATTATTATCATGACGCAGGAACGGCGATGTTTTGGGGCGTGCTGGTGCAGTGACCCCCCCCTCTCGCCCGCTTCTGCATTAGCACATCTGACAGGAGCCCATGGAAGGAGGCAGGAGAAGATCCCACCACCTTCCTGTGAGCCTCCAGATGGAGTCGTCTTTACGTTGTTCGTTTTTCCTTACTGGTCTGCGTCCCACAGCAGAATAACCTAAATGCACAAAGCAAACAGACCCCCCCAGCTAGAATGAGATCATGTGGAGAGATGTGGGGTTGTGCTGTAAGGCAGCTGGATATTTGGTTCAGGGTGTAATTCCAGCGTTCGTCCTCCATGTTCCAGTGGGACAGCAGCGTGCCTCCACAGCCACATTCTGCCTTCCTGGGCAGATCTCTGGTCTCCAGAAGTCACGTGCACGCGCCCATTATCTCAGGAAGGAGCTGCCGGAGCGTGAGGAGCATCTCTCGCCTGACTGCCTTTCATTTTCAAAGCAGCAGTGTGACTTTTATGTGTGGAAAGCAGATTGCAGAGCTGCAGGATGCATTACCCACAACCCTGATTTCTATTCTCCCTTTTATCAACAGCTTCTCCAACAATGTTCATCAGTCCATGAGACACCAAAAGGACTGTCTCACAGGATCAATTAGTCCCTTGACGGAGTCGGAGCGCCGGAGACAAAACCACGGTCATGTTGGTGACGCGGCGAGTTGATAAAGTGACACAGTCTTCCTTCCAGACCATTAACGTGACAAGAAGGGCTTGTCCGGAGGAGGACCTGACAGAGAGGAGCTACACCACCAAACACCTCTCCCTCCTTTCCACATCTGCTTCTCTTTTCCATTTTTACCCCCATCATCTTTAAAAGGATGCACCTTAATCCCTGACACACACGCGGTTTCTGTCATTTCTGACTTCACATCCTGGAGGTCTTCTTTCCTTCCCCCCGGACATTTGTGGGCCGTTTGGATCCATTTCCAGCAGGTGAAGAAGGAGGGACCGCTCTTTCCTGCAGCTGATGACCAGACTTCAGAAGCTGCAACACCACTAATGAAAACCACAAATGCTGAAGGTGAGCATCAGAAGATCTCACAGGAACATGCTTCTGATGAGTTGAAGGAGAACGACGCCCAGCAGCTTCACAAAGACTTTAGAACATTTCAGAGGAGAATCACCCTCAGGATGGTTGTGACACTGACCGGAACCACGTGTTCAAACGTCACTGTTCACAGGACAGAAAACCCCTCAAACCTGCAAAAGAAACCAACAATCATAAACTTACAAGAACATCTGTAGCTAATAGTAATCGTAATGGTAGTTGCAAATATTAATCATTCCAGTTTTTACAAATATTCCTAAAATACTTGGGACCACCAACAACAACATTTAGTCTTGGGCACACCTAAAATACGTGCAGGCTATGCAGCAATCTGCATCTTGTCCGTTCGTTTTATGTGCAGCCAAGATGCAATTCCATCAGTTGTTGTTCTTAGTCACACGTAAGAACAACATCTGCCATTTTTAAATCAATTCTCTTCATGGAATCAACCAGGGGTGAATGAGAATAAACTCCAGCAGGAACAGTTCTCCTGATCAATCAATCTTTATTTATATAGCACTTTTCATATAAAACATAACACAAAGAGCTTTACACAAAATAAAAATAAATAAAACAAAAATAATTATACTAAATAAGCAAATAAAGAACAAATAATAAAATAAAAATAAGCATAAATTAACATAAAGTCCCCTCCCCCAGATCCGGACACAACCCCCACCCCTGTCAGAGCTCCCAGCCCCTAACTGATGGAGATTGACAATGAGAAACAGGCTGAGCATGACAGTTTGTTTTTAGAAACGCAGATAGTTGGGACCTCTCTCTCTGTGAGCAGCGGCACAGCCAACCAAATGCAGCGACACAAGCAGGGACCCGCCTCACCACAGCTAGGGAGCGATGCAGGTCCCCATCCAGAGCCGTTTAAAATTTTAATTTTATGAAAAAAATTAAATGAAAAAGTAAACATATTGATAAAAGCAAAAAAGAACCAACAATAAAACATTATAATGGGGTATTTAAAATAATAAATAATTTATTGTAAACATTATAAAATAGATAATAGATAAATAGGTAAAAAGATGCAAAGTAAAAATTATTTGAAAGCCAGGTTAAAAAGGTGGGTCTTGAGCCTTTTCTTAAAAACATCTACGCTCTCTGCAGCTCTTAGATCCATCCTCTGGCAGACCGTTCCACAAACAAGGGCCATAATACTGAAAAGATGCCTCTCCGTAAGTTTTGGTTTTCACAACTGGAATGGTTAAAAGACCAGTGCCAGAGGATCTCAGGGTCCGCGAGGGTTCATATTTAACTAAAAGGTCAGACAGATAAGAAGGCGCAAGACCATTAAGACATTTAAAAACCATTAAAAGTATCTTCAAATCAATCCTGAAGCTTATGGGGAGCCAATGCAGGGATTTTAAAATTGGAGTGATATGGGCCTGTTGCCTGGTCTTGGTAAGAAGTCATGCAGCAGAATTTTGGAGAAGCTGAAGATTCTTAAGGTTAGTTTTTGGAAGACCGGCAAGCAGGGCATTACAATAATCAATTCTACTTGTGATAAAAGCATGCATCAGCATCTCCATGTTAGCGAGAGAGAGTAGTGGGCGGACTCTAGCCAAGTTTCTAAGATGATAAAAACACGTTTTAACCACATGTTTAATATGTGGGATAAAAGTTAGCTTTGAGTCAAAAATAACGGCAAGGTTTCTTACTGTTTCTGAATAATCTAATGAAAGTTCTTTTAACTTCAAAAACTGTTTCTCTCTCTTAGCTTCAGGACCAATAATTAAAATTTCTGTTTTCTCCTGATTGAGCTGCAGAAAATTATTTGCCATCCATGATTTTACCTCTAAAATACAGTTAAAAAGTGCTTCTATTGGCCCTGTGTCATCAGGAGACACAGCTATGTACAGCTGGGTATCATCAGCATAGCTATGAAAGCTGATGTTGTGCCTCCTGACGACATTCCCTAGAGGAAGCATATTGATGTTAAAAAGTAAGGGGCCAAGTATGGAGCCTTGAGGCACACCACATTTAATTTCGTGGACCCTAGAAAAGTGAGTGTCCATGTTTACCATAAAGTATCTCTCCATCAGATAGGATTTGAACCACTTGAGAACCGTCCCTGATATGCCAAGACTTTTAAGTCTATTCAACAGGATCAGGTGATCAACAGTATCAAAAGCAGCACTTAGATCTAGTAGGACTAATACTGAGATCTGACTTGAATCCAAGGCACACCTGATATCATTGACTATCTTTAACAGGGCTGTCTCAGTACTGTGGTTCATTCTAAATCCAGACTGGTTTGTCTCAAAAATGTTGTTTTGTGCGAGAAACTCATTCAGTTGAATAAAAACAAGTTTTTCTAAAACCTTGCTTAAAAATGGCAAGTTAGACACTGGTCTGTAGTTGTTAAAAACTGAGGGGTCCAAGTTAGTTTTCTTAAGTAGTGGTTTTACAACAGCAGTTTTAAAGGCAGCAGGGAAAATACCCGTCTGAAGAGAGTAATTCATTATATTTAAAATCTCACTCTCAAAAGACCCATAAAATGTTTTAAAAAGGGATGTGGGGATTGGATCTAGAAAGCAGGTTGTTGGGTTAACTTGGGAGAAAACTCGACCAAGTGTTGCAGCTTCAACCAGGTCAAAACTGTCCAGTGCTTCCCCGGGTAAGATCAAGCCATCATTTTCAATAAAAAGGCTTTTTTGTTCATTTAAGATACTGGATCGCTTCCTTGTTTTAGGATTTTTGTTTTTAATTTCCCGAAGGTCTAACAAAAGTCTTAAGGAGGAGATGTTTCCTTTTTTGCATCATTGGTTTTTGTTGGATGTGAAGCAGCTTGTCTGCAGATCTGTGAAGCTCTTAGATGAATGAAGCACTAAAGCACACAGAAGGTGGAGCCTGGTCGGATTTATCCCTGCAGACTTCATACGGACATGGTGGAGTTGGATCTTTTCTTCCAGCAGTGGGAATTTCCGTCACAATTAACTCCAGTGGAAAATTTCCCCGTCGGTTTTATAAATATAAAAGTTAGATGTTTGTGTGGAGGTCGACCCGATAAAACGGTTTGGATGCGACGTATTTATCCCTCACACTGTTTGACCACTGAGTCATTTCAGATTTCTTCTGCTTGCTTTTCCTTTTACTGCCGGAAGACAAAAATAAGAGGCTGAGCTTTCTTTAGGATGTTTTCCGTGTGAAACATCTGCTGCATGGGAAAGCTTTACTTACTCTGGCCCATCACACACTCACTCCTAATTGAGGCAATTGGTTGAAGTGAAAGACAAATCCTGCAAGTCGTTAATTCTGTGCGGCGTGTTCACCTCGGTGAGCAGAGGCGCTTCTTTCTGCTTTTATGGCCGTTTTCCAGCTCAGAATGACTTCCTGCCCACGGCGCTGGCGAGAGTGAGAGAAAGAAAGATGGAGTGACGCGGGAAAGCCATTTCCAACCGCTCTGCCTGCTCTCATCAGCCATGCTTCAAGGACAAAACCTCAACTGAGTTTGACTTGCCAACGTTCCACCAAAAAAACCCAAAAACCAAACTGCAAACAAACCTCTCCATCACCTCAGCGCTGCGGAGCATGAAGATCAGCGGCAGACGAATGTCTCCGATACGACCTGGACAGGCCTTTTAGACACTCACTTCAGACGATTCCACGTGTTTACAGTTTCTCCTGATCGGGAAGAAGAAACGAGTGAAAATGCTAAAGATAAAAGGGATAGCCACCATGTCGGCAGAAGGAGAAAGAAGGAAGTCTGGAGAATTCAAGATGAGAAACCAGCCAGGAAATGCAAACGGAGAATCCAACTGATCAGTTTGTTCCCCACAAATACACATAGATCCCTGATAAAACCGCTCAGTAAGCAAACAGCCCACACAGTGGCTTTGTTTTTACCATCAACTTTTTAAAGCACAATCATCCAAAAAACATTTCAGAATTAAATATAAGATTGACCTCCTGACCTCTCTGGATCCACTCATCTGATCTGGTCTTTTGTCAGTTTCTAGAGTCCAAAACAAACATGGAGAAGCTGTATTCAGCTTCTATGCTCCACAGATCTGGACCAGACTTCCAGAAAAAGCCTCAGATCATCTGAAACACTGAGTTTGTTTCTGAATTCCTTCTCGACTCAATTCAGAGTGCACTACTCCATGCGTTCACCATTTTGCAGGGAAATCTGCAATTCCAACATCAAATGCTCTAGAAATTTCCAGAAGTCTCTGCAAAAAAATCAGTGTGCATTGATGCTCAATAGATTGGTGAAAATAGACCACAATGCATTGTATTTGAAGTATTTTGATTTATTATAACAAACAATATCTAAGCTTTCAACTTCAGAACACAACAGATTCATAGAATATCGCTTTAAGAAATCATATTTGCATGTGAAAAATAAGTTGATGATGGTGTCTGAATACTTTTAAAATAAATAGTCCTGCACTATATGGTAGTTCTGGAGGGAATTCAGACACAGAATCAGTTCATTCAGTTCCAGGTTAAAGACCCACCTGTTCTCAGCTGCATTTGATTAGTTTCCATCCGTACTGTTACTTATAGTTAACTTTAAAATCAGTTGAAATGTTATTTTAATGATCACTCCTTTAATATTTATTCTAAATGTAGTCCTCTTTGCTAACTAAATGTGCTACACATAAAGTTGTTTAGTCAAGACAACAGAGCTGGAAAATCTGCAGCAGGTTTGCTGTGAAAGATTCTTCTGCTCCTGTGTCTCCTCCATCACCAGAATCAATATGATGGTAAATAACTTCAACTGTGTGCGTATTCAGAGATTTACTGCTGGACCACTAACAGGGGTGGGAAGGGGTGTCACATGGGCTTAAATCTGCCAGCAGGAGCCCAAAGCCACGCCGAATGTCCCACTTCTGAGGGTCAGGTGAGCATCTTCATCTTCACAGAGACTCCTCCTTCAGCTCCTTTCTGTATTTTCGGACGCTAAAAAACAACAATCTTGAGCCCGCCATGGTTCAGGCTCCAAAGTCAGCAGGTGTTGCCCCTGCCGCCCCCACCTGGAACCAGAACCGGGTCAGATCTGGCTGTGAAGAGGTCATTTTTCCCGCCTTTTCTGTGCACTGATCCTTAATGAGAGTCTGAGCTCGGCCTCGCTGCTGCCATATGAAGCTCTGAGTCTTGAGGCGTCCATGTCAAGCTGTTCAGCTGCTGCAGAAATGAGCATACGCTGAGGACGCTGACACTTCCTGACACCACTTCTTCCTGCGTCTCCACAAGGCAGCCCAATCTCGGTTAAGATGCTTCCACGCTGTTAAAGCGGCCTTCATTGTTGCTGTTTATAACCTCCAGAGAACGCCACGCTTTAGCTGAGATCAGGTTCACCTGAACAATACTGCCTCCCAATCACTCAGTGCAGTAAACACTGACTCACCCCCACCACCACCGCCACGCTGCTCTGACAGCTTTGTCACAAAGATGAATTCATCGTCAGCACTGCAGCCAAAACAAGTAATTTGATTGCCCCGAACACAAATTAAGTTAGTGTGATTCAATTTTCGATTTGGGCTTCTCCTGCAGCCATACATCAACAGAGACATATTTCATTACACAGCGAAACCACGGGGGGGGGTGTGGTGGTGTAGGGGGGTGTTCTGCCTTCATCATGGCAGCATTATGGCGTTTACTCCATACTCCAGCAGATCTCCAGGCTGGTTATCAACGTTAGTTATATTTGGAATGACAGATGACAGCATCATCAGCACCAGAACCAGTACCAGCTTCAGTACCAGCATCAGCATCATTACCAGTACCGGCGTCAGCACCAGCATTGGTTTTAACATCAGCTTTAGTTCACAAGAACAGCAGAACTCTGATCATCCACCTGAGTCGTCCGCCTGCTCGCGTCGTCGTCTGTTATTCAGATACAATCAGGCTGTCTTTACTGTTGTTTCACCTTCTTGAGCTTCCTGTTTCTTAACTTCTAAATGGGCTTGAAGGCAGTGAGCTCCATCAATGAGTCCTGCTACCTCCTCCTTCCTCCTCTCTGCTCCCTACAATGCAGCCACGAGCTTTTTAATTAATGTGCTGCCTGTTCTTCTGTGGGACCAGAGTTTGAAAGTTTGGAAGCGACTGTGCTGCTCTTTGCCGTTCATTCAAATGAATATCAGTGATGTGGTAACGAAACCTGCCGCCTCTTCTGCTTCTCTAAAATGTTATCGACAGCAAACTTTGTCCTGTATAGATTGTTGTACTTTACAAATGAGCCGCTGTTATATTCATGAGCTACAAGAGACAAATACGTTTGAAGTAATGAGCCGTGATCAAACGCTCAGACAGATTAGAGGTGAGGGAAGGGGAAGATGGCTGTTTTCTCCCATACAATAATTAACTCAGTCAAATGAAGCATCATGGGAGTGGAGAACTTTCTGTGCACGTAACTTAGGTTTGTGCACTGCAGACGCTCCAGCTTCCTGCTCTGCAGCAGCCACTGATGTCAGGTTGCCTGGAATGTAATTGACAGACGCTTTTGTGGCAGTGGAAGGACGTTCAGCGCAGTCTGGCAAACATTGGGTTTCCTGACTTTTGGATTATATAAACTCCATTTGTCTCTGCAGGCGGGACTTCCCTTATGGATGGAACTATTTCAAGGTCTGCTCACAGCAACCACTGGGTCAGTGCCAGAGTTCTTTTGAGCCCAAAATCTGGTTCGTTTTTCTGACCAGGCCTGGGGTTGGGGCTTGCAGGTAAGCCTCTGGTAACCGGGGTTCCTCCCACAGGCCCTGATTGAGCCCAGCCTCAAGAAATGATGTGGGTTTTGCTCTCTTGTGGGCTCACCGCCCTCAGGAGAGCTTAGCAGGGGCCGATGTGATGTGGTTTGGGTGCCAGTCGAAGGCGGGTGGCTCAGCATCCTCAGTCATGGAACTTGGCTTTTGGGACATGAAACGTCACCTCTCTGGGAGGGAAGGAGCCTGGTTGTGTGGGCGGCTGAGAGGTACCGGTTAGATGTAGTTGGGCTCACCTCCACGCACAGCCTGGACTCTGAAACTCAATCCCTCCAGAGGGGTTGGACTCTAGCGCATCCCTACAGGAAAAAAAATGCCCAATTTTACAAAAAACAAAGTAAACTATGTTCTGAACAACTCTCCTGGCTCCTTAACCCTTTAATGACACTGTCACCAGCAGACAGAAAATAACACTTTTTGAACCACTAAAGCTCTTGAATTAATCCTGAATTAGGATTAAAACTGCATTTCTGAGTTTTTCTTTATTCAGATTGTTGAGGCCGTAATTCTGTTCCTTTTCTGTATTCTGTTCTGTTTTCTGTTCTCTATTCTGTATTTTCTGTATCTGATTGCATGATAATCTCCAGAGCAGCATCTTCTGTGGAACAACAACAACCCCCCACCCCCACACAACCAGGTAGCAGCAACAGCTACAGAGCGTATTGTTCTTACAGGCTTTGGTCCTTGACATTTCCTTTTTTTATGTCAAATAGTTGCTTTATTTTGGTAAATAAATCCTAGATGACTTTCATTCCTGGGGTCTTTGTGAGAGTTTTGATTCTTCAGGACATTTTGTTTGTCTCTTGTTCTTTATGTTACATCCTTTACAATCCCTTGGTGTTCCTGTGTAACAGAAACCTGAAGAGCAGTTTGAATTGTTTTTCTAGATGTCCACTTCAGCATCTGCAGACCTGCTTCATCCACATTCCTGCTAAATGTCATCAGTTCAGAGACGTCATCGTCCAGTTCAAGTCATGAATGCGTGTGCAGTAAATGGACTTGTCTCCTCTGGGATCTGCAGCTCCCCTCTGGGAAATGAAACCGAAGAAAGAACTGAAGTGAAAAAATGGACGCAGCTGTGCTTGGCTCCAGAATAATACGCACCTGTGATACCTGCCAGAGCATTCCCTATTTAAGGTCCCTGAAAAAGCAAAAACCCTCCCTGGAGAATATTTGTAACTTAGATGGATGTTAAGATGCAGCAGACTGTTCCCAGAGAGAAAACATTTGTGCTGCTGTGCTAGGAAATGAGCTCTAAAATCTTTGCTCCTCTTTGTCCTGAGAGTCTATCAATTCACATTTTCCTCCTGTCTTCCTCTGCTGAAAGAATCCCTCACAGCTGCGCCGCCTTCAAGGCTGTCGGCTAAGGTACGCTGGAGATGTGCCGCCCATCGTGTGTGGCAGATTTCATCTCTGCTCGGCGCAGGAAGGAACTCCAGAGACAGAGAGGTGGGTGCGGGAGTGATGCCTGCCAAGCGTGGAGGCTTTCTGGCAAATGAAAATCTGTTGGGCCTTTCGCTTCCTCCAGATGACAGCAGTACATTTTGCACAACTGCCTCATGCTTGGTTACCTTTGATCTGAATTTTTACTCTCCTCTCTTTAGTGCTGCTCTTTCTGCCTGTATTTCATCCCTTTGCTTTTTTTTCTCTTTATCCTGAGGTTCATTTTTCCTCATCGTCATATTCTTCTTCACTTGTAGTACTAACCATCTTTAAAGTACGGTGGCCCTAAAGTCCAATTTACATCAACTAAGATCACAACAAGCAAAACAATAATAAAAACAACTGGACATTTCCGGAAAAAAAAAACAAATTGAAGAATTTTTTAAAAAATGAAACAAAATAAAATGGAAATGTTCAGAAATCAAAATGAAATTTGAAAAAGCAAAAAGAATCCAGAAGAGGTAGAATCTCGGGGACATCCCCGATTGGGTGATGATGTTTGTCCATCCTTTCAACTAAAAGTTATGAAGTGACGCTGGTTCGACTTCATACTTTGTTGCAGAGGTAGAGCGGTTAACCTCTGGTTGGAAGATTGCAGGTTCAGTTCCTGCCTTGCTCGCCCATGTATCAGTGTCTCTGGGCCACATCGCTGCTGGTGGTTAAAAGTTGGCACCAAAGTTCGGCAACAGAGCCGTCAGAGTGTGAATGTGTGTGTGTGGATAATATGTGAGTATTCATCATAAACCTTAAATTAGTATACCGTCATCATCTAATGCAGGGCTCTAGACTAAAAGTTTGCACCGGTGCGCCTAACTTTTTTTCTCAGGTGCACTAGCACAAAAGTTTGGTGCGCCTACGTTTTTGACCGCGTTGCATTTAACTCAGCAGCTTGACATGGTCGCTTTCATTTTTAATTACTGTCAATCTCAGCATTATGACTTGAAAATGAATCACTTACAAACCGGTCAACATTTTATTTTACTTCTTGTTGTGATCTTTCATATTTTGGGGTTGTTGTTGTTGGGTTTTATGTCAATGTGATTTGCCACCATATTAAATACCCACTCCAATGAAGATGCTGTTTTTAACGTGTTCTTGTGGGAACGCCTTGGAAACAGATCAGAAGACGATGGGAGTGGGATTTAAAGGCAGCATCATCCTGATTTTATGTAGTGTCACCATTCCGGAGAGGTCTTCTGATCCTAATGCTTAATAGTATCACACAGTTTGTGGTCTCCATTGGGATCTGCAGCCACAGCACTTCTGCAGACAGTATCTGAAGGATGTGCCTGCAGGCCGCTCTCTGGTTTAGGCAGAACGCCGTCGTGTCCAAGAAAAGAAATAGGGGTCACTTGTTATAATGGTGGAACACTTTTTTGCTAAATGGATGCTAAGATTAGCTCTTCTGAGAGGATGAGTCATTATCATCTCCATGCAAAGCAAAGGAAGCTCGACATTTAAGTGGACAGCGCTGTGATTGCAGTAACAATGGAGAACGGGCCCCCGGGGGGGGACAGGAACATGAATGGCAAATGTCACCGTGGTGAGATTTCTCCTCCACAAATTCCAACTAGATTTTTTTTTATTTTTTCATGGCTGCATCAACTGCTTTTTCATGAAATGTTAATGTGCTGCTGCTGAGAGTAACACGAGGGGAATCTGCAGCGACATGGCTGCTGTTTCAGGACCGTTGAGTCACTTTCCCCCCGACTGCTTGACAACCAAATACAAACTTCCTGCTGCGGCTGAGCGCCAGGCTGCCTGCCACTCCACAGTTTAACTCTGTGGCAGAAAACAAACAAAATAATTATATTTGAGGAGGACCATGCTCGCTAAAGACAGGCAGCACAAAGGAAATGACATGAAGGATGTGATCTCCAATCCTGGGTCTGGGCGCTCCTCTTCAGCTTGTTGGAGCTGGAGTAAGGCCTGGAGACGGTGGAGGAGCATGAAAGTTTCATCACATTTGTGCTGAAACATTAGTTATTTAGCCCACGTCTCTCCCAGGACTCGCATGTGGAAACTCTCTTGTCTGGAGGCAAACAGAATTCATGGGAATGTGAACCTCTGATGCTAAGCTTATTTTCTACAGCATATTAGAGCTGCACAGCCTTTTAGCTGATAATTTGCTTTACATGATCACGGTCACATTACTCACAGCTTTGCGCTCCGAAAAACTCATCATTTTCTTCACACTCTTTGAGGCGCTGAAGCGTCTGTGACAGGAGACAAGAAGGGTCGCTTTTATGGCGGCAGAAATGACCTCAAAGCCTTTTTCTTTACACCATTTATTTGACCTTGTTGGTAAATTATTCCATCAGGAAACAGATGAACAGAGAATTCAGCCACGCTCACTAAGAGCTCAGGAATATTCATCAAATGGCTTTTATTGTAAATATTGAAAGAGGAATAATAAAAAGTTTTGTTTAAAAAAAAATCTAAGGTTGAAAAATAAATAAATAAATTTGTTTTTAAAGTTGTGAAATCAAAATGAAGAAGCAAAAAAAAAAAAAAAAAACCTGATGTCTGACATTCAATTCTTACTCCGATCACCTTTTGATCTACACTGGATCACATGAAGTACTGCCTCTCCTGCCTTGAATGAACTGAAGTTTCCTAACCCAAACAGTTCAATGTGGCGTGGACAGTGATGTGCAGTCAGGAGAGGCAGGTGTGACTGTGCCTCACCAGCAAATATATCTTAAAATGCATAAATGAAATAAAATTAAAATACTATTTAAAAGTAGAAATAAAAATCTAATTCTTTTTTAGACTTTTCCTGTGGGTTTTTAATGTTTCTTCAGTGAATTTACAAGTTTGCTGTTCAGATATGCCAGACAGCGGCGGGTGAGGCAGCAGCAGCCCGTGCCTCCCCAGCGCCGCACATACTGACTGGAGCTGCAGCTGATGCATGCGCTTTCAATCTGATTACACTGGTGTCAGTTTGTGACTCATTTAGTCTTTTTATCCGCTAAAAATGAGCTTTAGATATAAACTAGGCGAAGCAGGCAGTATGCCTGATGACAGAGGGCGCTGGTGAGCCCGGAGAATGTGACACCGCAGGTAAAGCATAATAGAATTAAAGGTAGAAAGTCAAGTGCAGCCGTCCAGTGACTCTTTCATATGTTTAGCATCATTTTCTAAATGGAGAAATACGTTTTTAAACCCCTAAACTCAAGAATTTGTTTAGACATTATCTGGTAGTGATCTCCACTGAGACAGAAAGACTTTTCAAACTGAAGAAAGAAAAGGAAGACTTCTGCAAACAGGTTATTCTTCAGAACCTAACCCTAACCCTTTCTTTGCTACAGTTTGTAAACGGCAAAAATTTTTGAAATTTTAAACAACACACTAACTGCTGCCAATCAAATGCAGAATAAGCTTCTCTGTAGAGTTCATGTTCACCAGCCGTTTTCCATGTCGGAAACAGGTTTCCCTTTCAAACTGTTTCTGGTTGGAAGTTTGAGTTCAAGTTTTGCTTCTTTAGGGTCACTGGGTTGCTGAAACCTATCCAGGTCCTGTTGGGGGAATGCTGGGTACACCCTGGACAGGTTGTCAGTCTGTTGCAGAACCACACTAAGAACAATTTAGATTAATCTGTTATTCTATAAAGCATGTTTTATGTTTCTGTTTGAAAACTATTTTTATATTTGTGTGAATTTCTTTTTGCATTAAACTCAACGCCAGCCAGAGAACAGTCCCCTCACCGTGCCCAGGGTCCAGGAAGGGACCCCACCCACCAGGAAGTTCTGAACATCCCCACCACCAGACACAAATCTACATGTGTTTGAGACACTGTGGGTTCTGTGTTTTTTTTTTTTTTTTAAATGACAAAACTTGAAGGAGAAGTTAAAATATCTGTTTCATTTATTGAAATAATGTCTTCAGATCATCTGAACTTTGGGTAAATGGACCTTCAGCTCAGATGCAAACGTCTGACAGCAGCGGTGAGGAGCTGATAGCTTTGCAGTTTAATCATGTCAGTGCAGGAAGATCACACCTCCCCGTCTCTTAAAGTGCAATTTCAGCAGCATATGGAATGACTGCCCATCATTGCTGCTGCTCCTACATGAACAGATTGGTTTTAAATGGCTGTGGTTGATCATCAAAAAGAGATCTGTGCATTTCAAACTTCTGTAGGAAGAATGAGTCACTGCAGCCGATAAAATGTAAAATCAGAGTTGAAGTTGGACGAACTCACCTGCTGTGGAGGCTAAAAAACATCAGCTTCACCTTGGAGTGATGTGCTGTAGGCCATCTGTTGCCATACCAACGGCTTTACACAATCAAACATGGCTGCTGCTGGCAGCTGCATTTAAACCACATTTATCCTCAATCCTCAGAGTCAAACTGTAACTGCGTCCAACTCCAAGACCTCCATATTTCTGAACCGTCTCTACATGAGTTTGTGGGCCAAATCTATCATGGAAACCACATCTTCACCATCCAAGCTCCTTTTCTGTCCTGGCCTACATTCTGCAGCCGCATTGTTTGCATTCAAAGGCCGTGCCCACACAGCTGGAGGATAAGCCAAGTCTGTCAGCAGATGAAGTACGGAGCCAGCGGTGGCTGCAGCCTCTTTTCATTTCCTTCTGTCTGCTGGGGTGTCACAGGCTCGCGGCCACAGCTGGAAGATGGATGCTGCTGCACCTCTCCACTTTGTCATGGTGTCCAAGACGGCTTTAAATGGTACTGAGAGACTCCCGGGCTCTCTGCTGGTAGCACGCAGTAATTTTGCATGCAAAGAAAAACGCTAAATCCACAAAGATGTCGAATGCAAAGATTTCTGGGAGATTTTAAGTCTCTCTTGGGCTTGAAGCCCTGGGGCGTCAGGCGGGACTTGTACTGTTACCAAGAGGAGAACATGATGACTGAACTTGAATTCTGCCAGGCTGTGCATGAATCTGTTTGGACGTTTGCACGGCGACATGCATGACTGAACAAAGACTTGTCTTGCGCTTGGTGGGACTGAAAAGACCGGGATAACTCAAACCTTCCTGTCTCGCTCTTTGTTCACGAGAGACAACGTCACCTTCCGGACTCGCTGTCACTGTCACGTCATCGTTCTTCTGCTCCTGTGACCGTTGTCTTGGATGAGCGTCGTCACGCGCCGCCTTCCTTCTTCAGCTGAATGTTTACCGCCGCTGTTCAGCTGTTGAAGCTCGAGTCAGCAGCTCTACTTTCTGAAGACATCGGCTGGTTTCACGGAGCTCTAAAACCTCTTTAAGTGGTGTGTAGGTATTCTCTGTCCGATGCCGACTTTTCCTTCTGTGATGAAAACAGCTCTGACACTTCAGAGAGCCCGGAGCCCGAGAAGTACAGAATCAGGATGAAAGCAGCGGCGCCTGTGGGCCTGCAGACGGTGATTACAACAGCTCCCATTAAAAGCAGCCTTGATGGAAATCCAAAGAGGCATTTCTCTGTGGGGAGGAGCCGGGCAGAGGATGCGGCCACAGCTGCCTCAGGGACATACGGCGGTAAATGTTCCAGGCCTGAGAGGAAGCCATCGCAGGGCGAATGCAGCAGCTACTGTCCACTGTCACAACAGTGTCTCCACAGCCGTCAGGACAACCTGAACGCAGTCCTGAATCCAGATAAAGTTTTCAGTCACATAGAGACACCCCGTCAGCTCTTTAAACGGGAAGATTAACCTTTATTCTCACAGGTGAAGGAAACCAGCTTCAGTTCTGAGCTTCAGTCGAGCAAACATGATGCTTCTGCCTCCAGACATTATTTATCTGACTGATTCCACTGTCCTGAGGACACTGGTCGCACAAAGCAAAGCTCACATCGCAAACCCACAGTCCTCTTGGAATAAACACAATATATAAAGAGTAATCTCTCCACTGAGGGGTTTGTTTTTATCCGACTGATGTGGGAGTGGGACCACACGGAGCTCTAGGCTGAGCAGTGGATCTCTGCAGTTCATAAAACTGAATCCTTTTGCACACTGCACTTTTCAGCTTTTCATTTGTAAAAGAAAACTGAACTGTTGTATAATTTTCTGTTTACTTCACAAGTGTTTGCCACTTTGTGTTGGTCTTTCACAGGAAATTCCAATCAAATATATTTATGAATGTGGTCATAATGTAAGAAAATATGGATGAATACTTTATACCTATACTTTTACTACACCTCTGTACCTATATTCAGTCTTTACAGGGGTTGACACAACACAGGATCCCACTGGTCAACAACTTAAAACACATTTCCATGAAAAAATCTGAAAACGAGAATTGGTTGTTTCACAGGGATGCTAATGACACATGATTTGAATATTCTTATGTCTACGACAAATTTGGGAATAAATGGGTTAACCTACTTTATCTTCTTAAAGTTACACAATATATTATTTAAATGTTTGAATTTTATTCTCCATTTTTCTTTAATAAATGTTATTTTATGTTTTTTTAACAATTATTTTTAAAAGCTTTCATTCCAGTGTTTCTTTACTTTGTGGTGGTTTTGATTTTTACAAACTAATACGTTTTTTTCATATTTAATTCTCATTGTTTCTCTTTCATTTTTAATGCTTTCATGTTTTTGTGAATTTCTGCATTTTTTTGCACTTGTGTGTTTGAATCTCTTTGAGTTGTAAATGTTGACATGAAAAGTGCAATTAAAGATTAATTTGATTGATTCAGTCTGCAGCAGAAAAAAAGCATCTTGAATCTTCTGTTTGCTCTTTTATTATCTTGGTAAAAGCTCAGCATCTGAGATGAAAAAAAGCATTGCAGTGACTTGTCCGGTATCTGGCGAGGTCTTCACAGTCTTGTTGCTTTTGCAGGAACAATCAGATCAACAGAATCTGCTCTTTAAGTGTCTTTGTATCTTGTAATTGTCTTCTTCACAAACAGAAGACCTTCAGAAACTTTGCTGCTCCTTCCTCCTTTGTGTGACACTAACTGAAATTCAGAAGATCTGCAGAATAATCCTGTGGGTGGCAGCAGGAGCCTTGATGGAGAACTTGCTGCATGAAGGAAATTGTGTGGCAGCGTAAAAAAGCATTATTTGCATGAGTACCTTGCATGAGCGTTATCTTTGTTTCTGATGGGATGTATGACCGCATATTTGCAGCCATGGAGCATTACAGTCACTGGAAATGGGACCTCGTAAGTGCCGAACCATTGCAGGGTGAGATCAAAGATCCAGTGACAAAACCAGTTGGATGTATGAAGCAGCTCTGCAACGACTCTGCTTGATCTAGTGTGCAATATCCACTAATGGCTGCATCCTTCAGCTTCAGAGCAGACACAACACTTCAGGAGTCTCCTTCAGTCAAGGCTCACTGCTCTGCACATCCACCCACTGAACTGTAGTTCACATGTACATTGACAAGTCTGACTCACTCATCTCATGATGTCACTTCTTTGCCCAGAGCAGGATGAAACGCTCTCCTGTCATCTGCAGAGTTGGTCCTGAAATCACGCCGGCTCTTGTGGCACGAGGACCTCTGCCTGGATGAGCTGCACCAGAGGCTCTCATGATGGGAAGATGATGAGATTCTGACAGAGCAGAGGAAGAGATCACTCAAGGGTCAGTGATTTGTCTTAGCTAATAAAGTTTACATACTTTGAATTGGAAATTCTTCTGCAAATGTTTTGTTGGTAATTGTTGGCAAATGTTGGTAGTCAAGTGACACATGCTCTTTTTTTCTGAGGTTGGCAGCAGACTATAATGCAGAGTCCTTGTCAATCATTTTCAATCTGAGCTTCAGTTGTAAAAAACTTCCTAAAGTCTGGAAGTCTGCTTATATACTTCCCCTTCTTAAAAGAGGACGCCCCTCGGAGGTAAATAACTACAGGCCAATCTCCCAGTTATGCATCAAAGCAAAAATGTTTGAAAAGCTGTTCAGTGAACAACTGAAGGAGTTTCTAGAACCAAACAGCAATTTGTCAGATTTTCCGCCCAGCTTTAGAAAACAACATAGTACTGCAACAGCCACTTAGAAAGTTTTAAATGACGTAATCGAGGCACTTGACTGTAAAATATACTGTGTTGTACTCTTTATAGACCGCTACAAAACTTTTGACACTGGATCGCACTCTCCTGGTAAAAATGCTGGTCAATATTGGTATCTCTGATCAAGCTGTGGCCTGGTTTGTCGACCATCCATCTAACAGATCTCAGTCTGTACAAATATCTGGCTCCATTTCTCCTGTCCATGAGATCAAGAAAAGTGTACCACAGGGTTCGGTTCTAAGTCCCATTCTGTTTTCCATTTATATTAACAACTGTCAAATCCTACCAAAAGCCTGTGCACGTCCCTGCATCCATCTATCCATCCATCCACGCACCTACCCGTCCATCCATCCATCCATCCACCTACCCATCCAGCCATCCATCCATCCACCTACCCGTCCATCCATTCATTCATCCACCCA
>BSAI01000015.1:463523-480828 GCA_036245035.1 Adrianichthys oophorus | reverse complement strand
CCATCCATCCATCCACCTACCCGTCCATCCATTCATTCATCCACCCACCTACCCATCCATCCATCCATCCACCTACCCGTCCATCCATTCATTCATCCACCCACCTACCCATCCATCTATCCATCCATCTATCCATTTTCAGAACCTGCTGAAAAGCCTTTCTGGGCCAAGGGGTTGCTGGAGCCTATTCAAGCTGCTGTAGGAGGAAGGCGCTTTATTCACTCTGAATAAATCACCAGTCAGTTGTGTGGCCACACACTCACATGCACTCACATGCACACCTAGGGTCTAATTTGAGTCACTAATTTAACCTATGAACATGTTTTTGGATAATAGGAGGAAACTGGAGGTCTAATGTTTATAATTACCCTGAAAATGTGGAATCTTGACCAAGTTTTTGTGATCCTGAATGTTTGCTGGGTGTTTTTATCAGGGTGGGCTTGTGAAATCATGTGCAGTGAACTCTGCAATGTCTGCAGGACTGGACCACCTGATAAATATACCGAACAACTGTTTCCTCCTCTCGTACCTGCAGGTCACAACCATCCAAATGTCCTTTTCAGAGGATTTTTTTCAGTATAGAATTTCTCTGGTTTAACTTTATCTCAGTCTTTAATCATAACTCGCTCTTTCAGAATTAGAGAAACATTCCGACTTTTAAATGGAAAGGTGTTTTTTTCTCTCCAAAATTCTCACAAAATCTTTCGTTTTTCACAGTTACAGAGTTTTTCAGAAAAACAGGGCAGAAATGTTCTGAACTGAATCAGATCTTCATCCAGCAGAGAAGCGGAGCAGCTTCTTCCCTGCTGCTGCCTTTCCTCTCCGTAGGTGGTGCTCAGTGAAATGTTGGAGAAGTTTTCAGTGAAAGTCCCACCTAGGAGGATTTAATTAGCACTTTGAATGAGCAACATCTCAGCCGTTTCTCTCTGTCCTTTGTAATCAGTTCTGGCCCATTAATGAGAGGATGAGTATCGACTGGCAGAGCGCGCTGCTGATAATTGAATGTGTAGAGACCATTAAACATTCCTAATCAAAAATAAACACTCCAAAGCCATGGCGCCTGCAGAGCAATAAGCAGCAACAATAGTGAGGCTGTTCTTTTGAGACCTCGAAGAAGAAGAAGGATCCACGTCTTCCTTCCCGTTTTTCTTCTTTTTATTTGGTCCATGAGTGCAAACAGGTCTGTTCTTCAGAGAATAGCAGCTTTTCTGCAGGCATCTTTCCATGTTGACGTTTTTAGTAAATATATCAATCTGAGGAGTTTTAAGGGGACAGACAGAAACTGAAATGTTCCCAGAGACTCCTCCACGTAAATAAAAAAAAAAAAAAAAAAAATTTAATAAAAATAATAATAAAAATAAATTACAAAAAAATAGACTCCTCCACATGCAAACAGGTCAGTAAATCATAAAGTGTATGCAGGAAAGTGTTGGAAGTCACCCACTATTGATCCATTCTCACTTTTCTCCAGCTCACATGGAGTTGAAGGGACAATAGTACCTGTGAATGCTGCAGACATCCACTTCCTAGCTAAATTCCCCACACATTAGAAACACAAATGCATTTATTCTTTGACACAAACAAAACTCTTGTCAACGGAATAATTCCATAAGTGAACTAAAACTTAAACTTAATGCAGCAAAACGGAAACTTGACGGAGGATCTGAAGCTGAACGATGAGGCTCCAATGGAAGCAGCTGACTGAAGACCTGAACCAAACTAAGCCAACCTTCACAGGGCGGGGCTTCTGCTGATGCCCCCTTTCCTTTTTCAGCTGATTCAAAGCGGTTGGTTAGGATGCCAGCTCCTGTAGAGGAAAGCAGAAGACAGGTAACACAGGCAGGCAGATTAGTTTTTTATGAGGCCAGCATACAAGTTATTTTCTGTGTTCCACACAAAAACGCAGCAGTGGCAGCAGCAAACTCCTCATGACGTCACAGAGAGCCCAGACACTGGATCCTCTAAACCAAAGGGTGGCTGAACCTCCAAAGACTGTAGGAGACCTGGGTGTTTCTCTCAAATGGTTCCTTCTGCTGTTCCATAAAAAACAGACACGCTTTGCTTTTCTGCAGCAGCTTGTCCCCTGCCTTCGCCCATGAGTGGCTGGGTTAGGCTCCGCCAGCCCCGTGACCCCGAAAGGGATAAAGCGGTTTAGAAAATGAATGAATGAGCTTGTCAAGTCGTGAGTCCCAGTCCAGTGGAGCAGAAAAAGGGTCCAGTCTGTGTCCCATCTGACCTACATGGTGTTCATAATGTTACCGAAAGGAGATGAAGGAAAGAGACGCCTGCTGTAGGAACCAAGCAGGCGTCTGTGGGGATGATGGAGGGATTTCTGAGCTGCAGTGACTATCTGGAGGTCACTCTCCAGGATCTGGTTCCTCGGGGTATTAAGGCTCCAGAGGTTCCCACAGTCTGATCGACTGGAAGCCGCTCTTCTCTGCAGGAACTCTGCAAACCGTGCCGGCCGTGACACTGATTGTAATTAGTGTCCTATTTTCATTAATAGTTGGGTGGAAGCTCACACGCTCAGGAAGAAAATGGTGTTCAGAAACATTCCTGAAAGATTTCTATCAAGTCAAGAAAAACAAACAGCTGAAAAGCAGGGTGAATGAAATCAATTTTCAAGAGTTCTTTATACTTCTGAATGTTCTCCAATAGAATTTTGTGGTCTTTGCGGCAGGTTAAAGGAGAGTTTTTCTGATGAACAACAAAAATATTTTTTAAATGATTGAGCAAAAGTACGTTCAGCTCAACAGTTTTCTGTCTGGCGACTGTTTTTGCATTACCAAAGAAAACTATATAGACATGCAGATCCTGAATTCATGCATCAGAATCTGATTCAGTTTTGTTTCTCATTTCCAGCTCTTTCTGAGACAAACAGACTGTTTGGAAAGGGCTTAGAGATCTATTTGAAAAGCCTGAGACGACTGAGAATATTTGAGGGCAGATTCCTTGTCAGATTTCATTAAACACGTTCCTGCAGCTGCAGAATGGAAACTGTGAAGAAAACAACAAGAAATTTACAGAACCTTTTTGTGAAACCTGTGCGATGCAGTTTACAGTTTTCTGTGGAGATTTTCAGTCCTTTAGGGTTCCACTCTGTGAACTAAAAGAACTTAAAATAAAAATGAGAGTCAGAGTTTCAGATGCTTGATTTCAAAACACAAAAACCTCAGAACGCTTTTAATTCAATGTTCGTTAATAGTTAATGTTAGTTAATTGATAATTAGCAGAGGAATCTCCCCTCTATGATGAACAAGTGAACCGTCTGGGGTAAACCCTGCCTTTACACGACCATGGCTGGGATAGGCTCCAGCAACCCCATAACCCCAAAAGAGATTGAGTGGGTTTGGGGGATGGATGGATGGACTCCCTCAGTTTAAGCACAAACTTCAGAATAACCACATTGTCACACATCCTAAAAGCAGCAGTTTGTTCTTTAAAATACAGAGTTGACCTTTGTGATACAGTGTTAGGGCAGCTGTGGCTCAGTAGATAGAGCACTTATCTGCTGATCGGAGCGTTAGCTGTTCGATTCCTGGTCTTCACAGTCTGCATGTCGATACGTCCTTGGAAAGTTGCCTCTGTGCGAGTGTGTGTGTGTCCGTGCATGTGTATGATACTAATAAGCACTTTGTTGGCCAGAGAAAGAACAAAGTATGATAAGTGGTATAAAGTGTGCAGTGAATGTATGTTTGGATGGATATGTGTGGTTTCAGGTGCATAAGGAATTGATTGTTTAATAAATGAAGTTCATTCGCCATTTTACTAATCAAACACATCAACCTGAAGTGAAGAAACAAAAGTGAAACATGTTTTCATGCTAAGGTACAAGTTCTTTGTAGTTTGTGTAGATGTTTGTAGATGTGTGTTGACTGGGTTATCCGGGTCTGTAGAGGATCATAGAGAAGAGCTGCTGCATCTTAAGAGGAGCACAGGTGTGTGAGGGAGTTTACAGTCAATGATGGAGAGCAAAAGCTTTCCAGAACTGGCTGTTCTTTTCAAGGGAGTGGAGATCATTGAGCCACTGTTCTTTGGATTTAAGCACCAAGCAGAACAATGTTCATATTCTGTGTGTAAACCAGGACCAGATCTGCTCCTCCTGTTCAACTGAACAAAATGAAAACATGTGAGTTTACATCATTGGCAGATTTGAAAACCATCCATCCATTCATCTTCTTCCGCTCATCTGGGACCGGGTCACGGGGTAGCAGTCTACGCAAAGATACCCAGAGTTCTCTCTCCCATAGGTGTGTCTCATGAGCATAGGTGAGTATTGGAGCGTAGACCGACCGGTAAATTGGAAGCTTTGCTTTCTGGCTCAGCTCTCTCTTCACCACAACGGACCGGTACAGCAACCGGATAACAGTGGAGGCCGCACCATTCCGCCTGTCGATCTCACCCTCTGATCTTCCCTCACTCGTGAACAAGACCTCAAGATTCTTAAACTTCTCCATTGGTAGCAGGAGCACTTCATCCACCCAGAGAGGGCAAACTACCTTTCTCCGGTCAAGAACCATGGTCTCAGACTTTGCTCTGCTGACCCTCATCCCAGCCGCTTCACACTTGGCTGCAAACCGTTCCAATGCATGCTGGAGGTTCTGGCTCAATGAAGCCAACAAGACAAAATCATGTGTAAAGAGCAGAGGAGAAATCCTGTGGTTCCCAAACCCGACCCCCTCCAGCCTCTGGCTGCACCTAGAAATTCTGGCCATAGAGACTATGAACAGAACCGGTGACAAAGGGCAGCCCTGCTGGAGTCCAACATTCACTGGGAACAGGTCTGACTTACTGCCAGCTATGTGGACCAAGCTCCTGCACCGGTTATACAGAGACCGGACAGCCCAGAGTAAGGCTTCCCGGACCCCATACTCCCGGAGCGCCCCTCCACAGGACACTGTGGGGGACACAGTTGAACGCCTTCTCCAAATCCACAAAACACATATGGACAGGATGAGCGAACTCCCACAAACCCTCCAGCACTCTAAAGAGGGTGTAGAGCTGATCCACAGTTCCAGGACCAGGACGGAAACCGCATTGTTGTTCTTCGATCTGAGATTCGATGATCAGCCGGACTCTCCTCTCCAGTATCCTGGCATGGACTTTACCAGGGAGGCTGAGGAGGGTGATTCCCCGGTAGTTGGAACACACCCTCCGGTCTCTCTTCTTGAAAAGGGGAACCACCACCCCTGTCTGCCATTCCAGTGGTACTGTTCCCGACTGCCACGCGATGCTGCAGAGATGTGTTAACCAAGACACTCCCACAGCATCCAGAGACTTGAGGTACTCAGGGCGTACCTCATCCGCTCCCGGTGCCTTGCCACTGAGGAGCTCATCGACTACCTCGGTTACCTCAGTTTGGGTAATGGACAGCCCCACCCCAGAGTCCTCAACCTCCACTTCCTCCTTTCCATCGCCCACCAATGTCCCCAGTCAAAGTCAACAGCTCCCCACCTGCACTGAAAACGGTGCCTGCAGAACACTGCTTTCTCCTCCAGAGGCACCAGATGGTTTGCCAGAATATCTTCGAGGCCAACTGAAAGTCCTTCTCCATGGCCTCACCGAACTCTTCCCAGGACCGAGTTTTTGGCTCTAAAACAGACCGGGCTGCAGCTCGCTTCGACTGGCCTTACCTGTCAGCTTCCTCTGGAGTCCCACAAGCCAACCAGGGTTGGTAGGACTCCTTCTTCAGCTTGACGGCATCCCTTACTTTTGGTGTCCACCACCGGGTTTGGAGATTACCACCACAACAGGCAAATATTTGTATTTTAGAACAAGCATTTGCAAGCAAATAAAAAAATAACTATTTATTTATCAATAGAAGTCTATGGGATTTTTGCTTCTTGGAACCAGCAGGTACTTCCTGTTTGGAACGCGAGAGGGGAGGGGTTGAGATGTCCAGTGAATATACAGTCAATGGTCTGCACACACCCAAGGCGAATGCAAAGGGAAGTGTCAGGAATGGCATCCTACAAAAAACCTTGAAGACAAATCAAGTGGGTCACATGAGGCAATAGTTATAGCACAGTTAGCATAGTTTTTTCTGTATTTCAGGAGCTTGGGAGGTCCTTCAGACCAGCACACCTGTGCTTCCACTGTGAAAACATGACAGATTTCCTGAGGGAATCCACAGCTCGTTCCTGCCAAACGTGTTGCTGCAGATAAGCAGGCTGACAAAGCAGCGTGCAGGGAATCTATGAAATATGTCGCTTCATGTAGATTAAACCAAGCGAGTGGCAGCTAATCTGAGCTGCTGATAAAAGGCACACAAACGTCAAAGTGCACACGTCACAAAACCAACATTAATTGCTTGAGTACATAAAGACACTTTTTGAAGTCTTTTTCCTTTTTGCCAGGACCAGCACTGTGGTGTTTTTCTCTTATAATTGTACTTGTTTAAGTGTTTTTAGTTTAGCTGCACGACATTCAGATGAAGTTCTGTCCAAAACCTGAAGAGAAGCACCAAAGCAAATTTAGAGGAAAACTTAAGTTAAAAAAAGACATCATAGGAGCTGAAGGTTGATGTTGGATCTGAGCTGCTATTCAGAGATCCTCAAACCAGCAAACTGAAGCAAAACCGAACAAAAGTAAATGTTTTTGTTATTTCTCATATAGCAAAATCAACTCTGTTCAGTCATACATGGAAATTTCCCCAAATATATCACATGAAAAAAAAACATTTTTCAAAAACACGATCCTTAATGATTCCTCATCAGATCTTTGTCTGCATATTTGAAAATTCAGGCGTAATCCTTTCGTCATATGTAGCCTTTGTTCCACAAAACACAATTTCACAAAAAGGAAATTGAAATGAAGAACAAACTGTTGGTCAAAGTGTGCTCCAAACGGAGGATTTCAGGAGAAGATGGAGCTGAATGATTAACCATAAAGTGCTGTTTGTTATCACTCACCTGAATGTGTGAGGGGGGGCCGTCACTGCAGATACAGAACTTCAGAACCCTGAAAACTAAAAATAAAAAGAGTCAAATATAACAAAAATATTTCTATTTTGGAACAAGCACTGATTAAAAAAAACCTTTTGGCCAGACACTAAAAACTAAAAGAGAGATGAGTTTGAAAATCAGACTGTGATGAATGAGACAGCGATCAGGAGAACCAATGATCATTTAGGAGATGTGTAGATCGGTCAATTAACGGTAAAACAATAAGAAACCAAACACCAGGATGACCAGAGAACAAAGAACATAAACTACAGTATATAGAAACATGAGTTTGTACCATCCACTGTATCAGAGAACTGGACTGAGTGTAACGTCATCCATAGAAAATGGTTTATTCCGGCTCCAACCAAACAAACTCAAGTCAGTCTCCATTTTTTTATGATATGAACGTTGCCATGTTGGAGTCACTCTGAGTCAACGTTTCTGTGGCAACCACTCTCTCCAATCAGGAGTGAGCTTTTTGGAAGGCCACACCCCTACAGACTTCTTAACATCTTCTTGATTATCCTCATTTTTTTCATGACATTTTTTTCTATAGTTCAAGTTATTCGAGTTATAAACTGACCAATCAGATGCCACAATAAAAATAGGAGGAGCCTGCTGGCCCCAACCTCCAACATTCAAGACGTTTGATTTAAGGAGCAAAAATGGTTATTCTGACCAATAGAATGACTGAGTAACAGTTGGTAATTTCTCTACAGAGGTCTTGGGACTTCCAGCAGGTACTTCCTGTTTGGACGCTAGGGAGGGAGGAGTTGCTCAGTCCAGGACTTAAATACAGTCAATTGTTTGTGCACAAAAATCTCCCTCTTTGTAGAGATTCTAAAAGGAAAGTGATGATAAAAATCTGAACTTTGGTTTTCTATTTTATTAATCCTCAGAAGGGGTTTGTACAAACATACTCCTGTGTGTCCAGTATAAAACATGTTATCTGAGCAGCTAAACAGGAGAAACTGAAAAAAAGATGACTCATCATGACTGAATTGTAACTCATTAAGAATGACCACAATTTCTAACTCCACTTAAAACCCCACATATGATGAATTACGGTTATGTTTGATCATTCATTTCTGTTGAAGCAAATATGTGAATTACCAGCAAACATGCAAATAAGTATAACAGAAAGGGGCTTCCAGGCACACTGATGGATTGTGATTAATTACCCAGCAGCCCCAGCAGGGCCATCAGTCAGAAACCTTGTTCTCAGCTCTGATCTCAGCTGCAGACACAGCAAAGCCTCTCCCTGCAGCTCCTCCCTCCACCCTTCTCCACCCCAACAAGCGGCTTCTTATGCAGCGGCTGGAAGGGAACAAAGCTCCGTAGCTGCAAATCTGCAAAGTGTCCCATTATTCCTCTGCAGACGTGCAGCCTTTGCAGTGAGGAAGACTTGTAAATCTTCATCAGATCCAGGCTGGTGTGAAAGCTGTGGGCCTGGGACGTCACCACGAGAGGCTGACGGCTCACGGGAGTGGGGTGGGGGTCCATCTGCTATGAAGGGGTGTTTTCCCTGGTCATGGATTCCCTTTAATGTCCCTGCATGGGGGGTGATGGTCCTCAGTGGGGCTTCAAATGGTTCTGAGGATGATCCGCAGTATTGTCCTTCAGAGAGATGAGAGGCTGCCCTCTGCTCTCACAGGTGAGATGTTCACCTGTGAGACGGGCACGTGTGAGGTGGGGGGAGTATCATGATGTGCAGTTTGGGTTTTCATGCTTCAGAGGGTGAATGTCCTCTCACGTTAAGGGCAGAATGACGGCAGCATGTCTGTGAGGGAGAGGTGAAGCAGCGCAGGCGTTTCCTGTGTGCGTGTGTGCGTGTGTGTGTGGGCTCTGCTCACCAGCGCCGCCTGCACGCAGATGGAGCAGCTCGTGACTGAGGACTGGTGGATGAAGCCAGAGCTCTGACTTCAGGTGGAGTCCGGGGTCCGGGACACGGAGTTTTCCGCGGGATCAAACAGGTGATCAGCGCTTCCAACTTCCACGGCGCATCCCGTCCTGACTTAGAGGAGTGCGCGACATTCTTCTGCCGGGGGCGCGTGCGTCCGTGGCCACATCTGTGACGCATTTACAGACGGAGAAGCAGCAGTGTTTTTATTTTTTTCCCGGGGCTCTGGATGTCCGGCAGCCCGACAAGTTCCCGCGCGGTTTGGCACGCCGCTCACGTTCTCCCGGGGTAACTTGCGCGGCTCTGCGTGGCGCAGAAGTTCCTCGGAGCGGCAGCGGAAGTGACCGCGGCGGCATCAGCAGCATCCGTGCGCGGAGGTGCCGCTGCGGCTCCCGGGGAGCCGGCATTGAAATTCCGCTCCTGAACGCGCAGCTGCAGAGACTTGGCCGGAGCTCGAGCCGCTGACGCTGCGCTCTGCGCCCGGATGGATGTGCGCCTCACGGGGGGGTGTGAGGAGCGAAGGGACACTGCAGCCCCCGTCCGGCTAGAAGACCATCATGGATGCTTACAACGTGCTTTGGCGACGCCGCTGGATGAAACCGTCTTCATCTAACCTGCTTGACGTCTGAAGGGCGCGAGAGTTGAAAGTTTGGATAATCTGCGGGCTGAAGGATGCAGGCTGGAGCTAAGACGCTCTCCGCAGGTGGAGGTGCGTCACTTTGCTGCCTGCTTCTCCTCTGGCTCATCTACACCCATCTGCTCAGAGAGGGTAAGGGCGCTCTTCTGTGTATTGCTTTGGCGGCAGCAGCAGCAGCATTGTCTCTGAGGGCTGATTGGTATGCAGCTGCACAGTTTGGAGCAGACCTGACTAAACCCCCCCGACAGTCATTAAAATATGGTCTTGCAGGGATTCCGGCTCAGATGAAGTCTATTTTTAGTGACCCTGCTGGACCCTGAGGCTTTTTCACAAATTGACTTGAAATCTCAGAGGTAAAGTTCATTCCAGTGTTTAGAAAAAACACTTTTATCATACATGACAGTACTGCCCTGTACCCAGGAGCCTGACTTCAAAATGTTTCTGTGCTGAAAAAGTATTAGGACTTGGTATGTTCAACCCTCATCTGAAGGTCTGCATGTTACCGTGGTGATAAAGATGCCGTTTCTCCATCACTGAGCTCAGGTTGATGGTTGTAATTAGGCACAGACAGGTCAGGTTCCTGCCTCAGAGCTTTTCATTTCACTCTGAGGTGAACCTCTTCATGCCGCTTTTCTCTGCTGAATTATTCATCCATGTATGAAAATTACACCTCATTCTGCCGCAGACCAAACAGTAAAAGGATTCAAATCCTGGAAAAATATTTGGGATCCGACTCCATCAGAGACTTTAGAGCAGACTCAAAGCGCTGAAACTTATTGGAAAATGTTGAACATCAAGTTTCTAGATTAGATCTTTAATCAAGCAGTGACCAGCAGCGTAATTACCATTGTGGAGGAGGGATAGTGCCTACATCAATGTCTTTGGCAGTCTGCCGGGAGCTAAAGTTACCACTGATGGTAGAAATGAACAGCCTGTGTGGTGAAATGTGTTCTGCATTTTCTCTCAACTCAAACTCTGCCGTTAATTTGCCTCCATGACGAGCTGATTGTCAGAGGAGATGATGCAACCGCATCCTTTTCCGCAGGGGTTTTTTGTTTCCTTTCATTTTCCCTCCTAAATGTTTTCATCAGCACCTTATTGTGCAAATCATTCACTCAATCTCTTGTGAACTTTGCTTCTTTGGAGTGTTTGGATTCTGTTGGTTTGATTTAAAGGTCGAGTCTCTCTGTGATGTTCTTCAGGCTTTGTAGCTTTCAGTTGAATTTCTAGAAACCTGTAGTGTGCACGGGCAAATCTTCAAATCCGTCCTAAGGCCTCCTATGAAACTGACTGCTTTGACCAGGAAAGCAGTTGTAAAAGCCAGCCTTTGTTGTCATTCCATCACTTTGTGTGGAATCTGGCTGAAAGTTGAATGAATTATGGAACCAGAAACAGCCCTTCACTTCCTGCCTTTTCCAGGAGGAAGCTGTTCTTCCTTCATCTTCAAAGCTCACCTCCCTTCTGGGAGGGGCCCAGTTCACCACCTTAATGGATGACAGCGTTTCATCATTTCCAGCAGTTTTGTCATTTTATTCAATAAGAAAGCAGTATGGTTCTGGGTTTTCTCTGGTGTTTGTGATCCTGAGAGGAAACCTGACCTGGTGTGTTTTGATGCAGCTTGGAAACGCTCCATCCTTTCCAATTGAAGCTGTGGTTACCTGGATCGGGTATGTTCCATCAAATAAGAAGCTGAAGAAGAAATTTCAATAAGAAAAGATTGTTTTATTAATAAAATCAAAAACAGCGCTGACATAAAAAGCTGGATTTCTTGTGAAAAGTGAAGGTTGGAGAGTGGGGTTTGCACAGAAGACTATGTGAAAGGCATGGTGACAGAATCCCAATGATATGTTAAACACCAGAGGAAAACGAACTGGTTGGCTTAGAGAGAATGAACACAAAGATCATTGGAGGAGAGCTCTGACATAGAAACTGTTAATTGGAAATGTTATGGGAGCGTGGAGCTTAGGAAATGATGAAGAAAAACTTGTGTTCATCGCTGAGGAACACAGATGAAAAAGAACTTTCCTGAAGGACAGCTCAACTTCAAATCCTTTAAATATGCAGAGTAAACAGAGTTTAAAAGAATAACTATATTTATAATTAACTTCTGCCTCTTCATAATACCTCATACTTCAAATAATGATGATGATGACTTTCTAAAAGAACAACAACATTCAATGTTTGGTCCTCCTCTGTTAACTAAAAGAAACACGCTTATTTCCTGGTCTCTAAAAACTGAGTTTGAAACGAACAAAATGATGTATTAAAATCTACTGAACGAAAACCAAACACAGATTTTTAAGTCATGTTCCACAGAATCATTTTAATAGAAAATCTAATGAAATAATCCAGGACAAGTACAAGAACATCTCCCAGGATCTGAAAGTTCCTGTGTCTGCAGCTGCACAGAAGATGAAGGTCCAGAGGACTGAAGGCAACCTCCATGAACATGTCTGCTTCTGTTTTCCTTCAAGAGAAAACCAGAGTCAATCCGAAGAGACACAAAACACGATCGGATAACCGAGGAGCCCAGTTAAAAGTCAACTCCAAGTTCAACATACATCAGTCAGATCCACCATCAGGAAGAGGCTTTCATTGAGACAAAAAACACAGCTGAAAGAAAATAATAAAAAATGAACCACAAAAGAAGCAAACAAGCCACAAAATGTCTGAGAGAATGTCCTTTGGAGAGATGAGACAAAACCAGACTTTTTTGCAAGCATCAGGTTCTTGTTCAGGGATGCAGAAACAAAAGTGTCAAGAAAATTAGACAGTCCCTGTTGTGTAGCACGGTGGAGGCTTAGGTGTGGTCTGGGCTGCAACATCTGTTCAGGGCTGGAGAAGCTGAAGACGGTCATTTCTTCTGGAGTCACATGTGCTGCCTGGTGTCAGATAGCTTGGTCTCCGTCTTCATGAGGCTTCAACAAGATCCTGATCCAAAACTCAAACATCCGAAAGCACCAAGAAAGACTGGAAGCATCTAAATGTTCTGGAGTGTCTTCTATGAACCCACATCTACAAGCTGCTGTACATCTGTGGAAGGAGATGAAATGTCTGCAGGAGACACTCTTTAAACCTGAAACAGTGGGAGATGTTTATTCAAGAGGAGTGGACCAGAATACCTGCTGACCGGTGAAGAGATTGGAAAATGTTAGAGTAAGACAATTTCTGTCTAGACTTGTTTTATTCATTTATTTTCTTTTAAATATTTTAGAAGGAACATGAACATGTGACTTACTGAATAGTTTTCTTTCATTTCACTTTTTTCCTTTTTAAAAATGACCTCTGGATTTTTTTTTCTCTCTTTAACATTCATCATAAACTTCTTTGCAGATGACTGTGCCCTTAATGTACATGTAAGAGCTGATGATGCAGAATGAACTGGACAGCTTATTGTGAGCTTTTGACAACTTCAGTCTCACTGTCATTCCAAAAAGACTGTTGTTCATCAGGCTGCAGCTGGAATTCTCTGTCAGAAACCATACTTCCTGGATTAGCAGCACAACAGTCTAACCTTCCCAGATCTAAGCAGCACACTTTCAAAAGCACTGACTACTGACATAGAAGTAGACCTGTCAACGATTAGTTGGACATTTTGGAGGCGGTAAAGTCATTCCTCAACCATAGAAATTAAGATAGATACAAACTATCACAACAGCACAACAGCCATGCACCTGAAGGAAGCAACCCGCAGTCTTGGCGTCTTCCTCGACACCTTCGTCAAGGTAGTTTGTTCTCACATCTTACTTTTAGAGAGAGAATGGGTGGAATGTTTTCTATCATTGTGCTATTATTGGGCTGTAACGAGTATCTGAGTTCTCTGATACTCACAATCAGCTCCCAAAAACTTGAGTATGAAATTATCCAACGTCCAAGATCGCTGATTCGATCTTTTTAAAAACGGGAGAGTGTAGTAAAAATACAATTCGGGAAGAATGTAGTTTTTTACCCTGAAATGCAGAATAATGGTGAATTTTAACTTTATAATCTAAAAATAAGCAGAATGTGCAGCGCTACTATCACCGAAAGTAAACAAGTCTTCAAAATAAAGTGTCGGTGAAACTTCCCATTTTCAGAGTAAAACTAGTAAGTGCATTTTTGTAGTTGAAAAAAATGAGACTGAAGTTCCATTTACTGACATAAGTTCTGAGAAAACTAATTTACTCACATTTGTTCACATCCTTTTGACTCCAGTAACTCTTCAACAGTTTACGTAATTAATATAAATCTAGCAGATTCTGATGTGGAGAAGAGCAGCCTTGCGCTGATATGCAGCGCTGCACAGTGAAGTGATTACGTAATCCCCAAGAATCAGCTGATTCTGCCGTGGAAAAGCATCTTTTAATAACGGCTTTGCACTGAAATGCAAACAGTGTGACAACACAAAAACCCAAAGATTTCTGTCCAAATCTTTGGGTGGCATCGTTTTGTTGATTCTAAACTCTTGTTCTAAATAAAAGTATAAAAGATGTTGTTTTAGTACATATCATTTTAATTTAATACATCCAGTACAAAGACATGGCCAATTATGGCTTCTTTTGTGCTAGCTTATAGCTTACCTGGGACCTTAAACTCTTCATCTTAAATAAGGTGAAATTCATAAAGTCTACATGTAAAATGTCAGTTTCTGTGAATGAACCATTCGCCAAACGCTGAGCTTTGGCAGTTCCACACATGACGCAAAACTCCACGGACTGAGCACCAGCACTGTCAAAATTGCACGTTAGCTTATGTAAACAATAATCGTTGACTAATCGACTACTAAAATAATCGTTAGCGACAGCCCTACATAGAAGTTCCCAACAGGATTACCCAGACCAGCGCTGCCTTCAGAGGACTCCACCAGAATAAAGAGTAGAAAAGAGCCCTCCACCATGTCTCCAAGCTAAAGGTCTACAGTGGACTAGTTTTTACCACCTTCTCCAGGGCTTGTGAAACCTGGACCGACTGTAGCAGAAACACCAACATCTCAACCATTCAACCTGAGCTGTCGACAGCTGTTGTATGTTGGGTTGTCTCAGGAGGCGGAAGAAGCCATTCAAGGACCATGAGCAGGAGGACTGTGAAACACACGGAGCACCAAAGGGAAAAGGCAAATGACCCATGACCTGCTTTAACATGTTCAACTGGAGCCGTTGTCATGTCCTCAGATATAATTCATAAACGTTAAAGGATGTTTAGCGTTTCATCCTGCTGATGATTCCGTCAGAACAACAGACAGTAATGTGTCTCTTTACTGCACATGTCATAATTACTGTGGCACTTTAATTTGTTGGAATAATCCAATCACAGCAACAATCGCTCCTGTCACCCTGCTGTGCTGCTCAAGCTGTTGATGGAAATGCCAGCTCACATTTTATGAAATATGTCTGCAAAATCTGAAGGGACGTCACTGAACTTTTCAATCAGCACTGAGATGAACTCCTGGCAGATCCACTCACGGCAAACGTCTCACAAGATAAGCCTTAGTCCCAACTGTCCTTACGGTGGATCCGGGCTGTCTGCGGGTGAAAAATGGTCAAACCTGTACGGGGCACGCAGAAGACCCACAGAAAATATCAAGGTCACAGAACGATCAGGAAACCTGTGGAGAGAAGACGTTCATGCACATTTTTTTCTACGTTCATGCTGCAGGCGACAGGTCGTACGGAACACGTCTGCAACACATAAGGGTAAATAAGGGGGAAGCAGGCGAGACGCAAGCGTGTCATACAGATTTTTCATTTTTTCAATCGCCCCAAATCCTGCAGACTGTACAAAGATCCCGTTAGTGTTGTGCATGAGATACATGCGAGCTTCTTGCTGCAGCTTAACCGTTAGAAATTAGGAAATGAGACAATCAAAGTGTTGTTTGCATGGACATCCTTCAACCACTTATGTATCACATGCACACCCTGTGCGTGCAGCATTTGTGTGCAGTCAGTAAGGAGCCAGTACTCGTGTAAGGACACTGTATGACAGCATCACCCGTACGTCATAAGTGTGTGTAATTTGCTGTTACCCTTACGAATACTTCAGGATACACTTACCACTCGCATGACAATGGTATGCTCCATTTTCATGGTCTTCCTTGAGATGGCCGTACAAACCTCAAGGGAACTGTTAGACACACCTGCACTCACCTTAAGATGCAGCCACTGCTCTCAATGACCCTCCACGGACTCAGACAACCCAAAACCCAGGTCAAACTGGGTGCATGAGAATGAGGCCTTAGACATGTTTCCTCCTGCTGCAGGACCCATCATTCCTATTTTTCCATGGAATTTGATAAACTTCTTTGAGGAAGGGCTGAACTCTGTCCTTGATATCTTCTCCTGTATCAGGAGGCAGAGTCCATCCATGGATTAACCCAATCAGAGCAGCAGACTGATGAACTTTCTGAAGCGAGAACCATTCCCATTCAAGTCAAGACCCCGTCAGGCATGCACAGGGAGACCCACTCTGATTATGACCTTGGCAGTAAATTGTAAGCAAATCATGGAGTCCTGCTTCTGCAGGCGGTGGAGCTTTAAAATGCGAACATCTTTATGGAGCAAAATTAAAAGAAATGCTTCACTTAAATCAGTTTGGCAGCAGACAAAGTTCATATTTCACAGCTCCCTGACTATAAATTATTTCCAGCCCCCCCCCCCCGTGGTTGAATGTATCACCGCCCAATGCCGTTCTGCATTATTATTTGCTGTGCAGTCTCTGGGCTTGGATCTTCTCCTCATTACCAGAATGGTTCTGACGGTCTCTGGACCTGCTCTGTTCCAGAGAACGCTGCAGGTGAACTTTTAAACTGCAGTCCCAGCTACCACACATCCCTGCTCTTGGGGGGCATTGTAATCTGCTGATGTTCATGTTTTTAAGACAGAAGCCATCCTGAAGGGCTTTCTCAGTGAAATCTGAAGGGAGTCACTTTGGCTGAACAGCGCTCCCTATGCTGCAGCAATGAAAGCCTTTTTCTCTGTGTAACTCTACCGAGTTACTGCAAAAGAAATGTCACCGAATCAGCTTCCTTCATTGTGTTTTGCAGGACCGGCCTGTTTGCACAGTTATTCTTGTTCAAGCCGCTGTCGGCAAGTCACACAAGTGCAGCAGACAAACTGCAGGAATAACAGAACTGCAGCCGTGGAGCAGATTCAATTCTTTCACTGAGAAAAGGATCAGAAGCTGCTGAGACTTGTCTTCCTGGATAGTAAAGTGCTCCTGTAAAACATTACCCTGTGAAGTTTCCTGTGAGATATGATCTAATGTTGCTTAGTCAGGTACCTGTCCTCTGACATCAGCAGAAAAAAAATAATTTTTTAAACACTTGGAGAAATGTGTGGGTTGTTTCCTCTGAACCAAATAAATGGCAGTAAATGATTCTGTGCTGCTCTGCTTGTTCATCTGCAGAAGCTCACAGTGATGTCAGGAAGCGAGGAGCATGAGGTCAGACCAACATCTGCCCAGCTCACAAGGTGTCCTATTACACGGTACCTACCGCGCCTCAAACGTCACGCGGGGTTACTCTAATGAGGTGCACTTGGCTGCCTTCACTGGCATATGCTAAGATTGCTGTTTGGTCCCGTCCTGTGCTACAATGAACAGATGGAGCAGAGGGATTAGAACGGACGCGAGAGAAAGGTTACGTCACGCCGTTGCAGCCAGAACCCAATTACAAAGAGGCACTGCCAACCAAACATGAAAAACTCCATAAGATTTGGAAAATTGTTTGAATTACCTTTTAGTCAACTGTTTGTGTTGTAGGTGATACTTTGAAGTAGTTTTGACCCGTTGGGTTCTCCAGGGTTAAAGTAGTTTTGACCCGTTGGGTTCTCCAGGGTTAAAGTGGTTTTG
>BSAI01000015.1:435983-463204 GCA_036245035.1 Adrianichthys oophorus | reverse complement strand
GATGGGTTCTCCAGGGTTAAAGTAGTTTTGTCCCAGTGGGTTCTCCAAGGTTAAAGTGGTTTTGACCCGGTGGGTTCTCCAGGGTTAAAGTGGTTCTGATCCGGTGGGTTCTTCAAGGTTAAAATTTCAAACAATGACTCCATATATAAAAAATCTGTAAACATCAGTAAACTTTTTTCCTGATGTGAAAAACAAGAAAAAATAAATATAAAATCAGTATTTTTCCATTGGAGGAAAGTTTCGTCATCAACCTAACTGCACACTGATGGTTCAACCAAGAAACACATAGATCCAGTTTAAAATCATTTTTCATGGTAACTTTTCACTCGCTCTGTTGTCTCGTGGCGACTCTGAATCAGTCCACCAAGCCTCCACATCCGGTCCATGTGTGGAGTGGTACACCACCCTGCAGTGGCTGTAATCACTTCCTGTCCTTTCCTCTGTTGAAGCTGCTGTTTAGTGAAACAGTAGCTGTTAGTGTTTGAGCTAAAACCTCCAACAAACCTTCAGACAAAACCATCAACCCCACTTTGCATCAGAGTGAAGCCGGCGGCAAACTTTGCATCATTTTCACATCAAACTGCTGGTAAAGGTGTGCAGTTTTAATGCATGTTCTCTAGGATAAATGTTCATTATTTAAAACAAACAACCCACATTTGTGCGTGAAAACCCTCCTCAGTGTGATTCAGAAAAATACATGCGGCTTTGAGGCAGATTGAAACCGTCTGGTTCATCAGACTGTTCCAGTCAGATGAGCCGGTTTTCTCTCTTTGTCAGGCTTTGGTTCAGGTGGAGGATCCGGCTGCAGGAGATCAAAGGCAGCTGGGAATCCTCCTGAAGGCAGAAGAAGAGGAAAACTACAAAAAAAAGTCATCACAGAAAAGAATTCTCAAGGGATGAAAGTATGACAAGAAAATACAGAAAAAGAAACACGTTAAGCAAAGATCTGACCAAAAAAATGGAGGAATTGTTTTATACACAGAAGGAAGAAAAGAAATGACAGACTTTGACCTGCATGGTGCCCTCAATGTTAAAAATGTTTTTATTTTTTATTTTCCTTAAGTAATTTTTTATTGATTGATTGATTAAAACTTTCTGGAGCTACATTTACCAACATTTTGATCTATTACCATGACAACTTTACAGTTTGTGAAGGGCAGAGGGAAAAACCTGTCAGTTTGGGATGTACTGTTTATGAACGAAGAGGGTTCAAATCTTAAAACTAGAATTGCAATTCCTGAAAAAAAATAAAGTTTGGCCTCATTCTGTGGTCTCCAGCAAAGATGCTAAACATGACGTTTGCTCAGGAGACCCTCAGGCAGCTCTGCTTGGTGGTCTTCTGCTGCGTTTCAGCTGAATCTACACAAACCTGCTGGATCACATTTGTACCGATCTCCTCAAATACTTCTCCAGAGCTTAAAATCTGAATGTTTTTGTGCTTTGAGACATCACTGGCAGGAAAAAGGGTTTTCTTCTCCTTTCTGTTTCAGGAGTGAAGGGAAATCCTTTTCATGTTACTCTCAGTCTCCCCCCTCACAGCTCATGTTTGTTTCAGTTAAACCGCAGCCACATGCAGCCTAAAGCTAACAGCTTCAGTCTGTTGTATGTTGGAAGAGCTGGAATGCAGATCTGTGGGATTTGAGTCCCATTTTAATACCTGCAGTCTCTGCAAAGGAAATGTGACTGATAACCTGCGCTGTGACTGTTGAAAGTGTTAGAACAACATTTGAAATCCTCCATGAAAGATCAGCTGATTTCACTTCTGATGATTCTCATCCTAATTCAGACGTCAGTCTTTCTAAACGTCGTTGGCAGTTTAAGGCACAATTGAACATTGCTATGGTGATCAAAGTCGGATTAGAAACACACAGATTGAGTCACATTCTTTGGTAGCTGGGTCCTTTTATAACAGCATTTTAAGGAGGTTTTTCTAATAAACATGCTTTACCATAAATCATTGTAAACCCTGACTTTCATCTTTCACAGCCTGCAAACGTTTCCAATCCAAAGAGGAAGACTGTTTCCATATGGAAATGGGATTCATGTCAAAGTTCATTCAGAGCACCTTGTCACATAATTTTATGGTGAATTTGGTGAGGAGAGGCAGAGTCTTTAACACAAGCTTGCCGTTTATGCCTTTAAAGCGACTGCTATTACATCTGAAAAGGTTTACAGCATCCGCTCACTAACACAATAGTCTGAATGACAAAGTGCTGATCTTCTTACTGAGATATTCCTCTCTGTTTCTGAGGTATGTTAACAAATCTCATCTGACGTTTTTCCCAGCAGCTCTCTGCCCTGCGGTGACATGACGCATGCTGACTCAGGGGAACATTGTGAGAGCAACCTGTGCATGCAGAGAGATGAAGATATTTGGGATTGCACTTTGGTGATCCATAAGGTGTCTGATTAAAGCAGAGAAATGGAGAGCATACGCTCACGCTTTGGCTCCAGGCTGAGAGCTGCTGCTGCAGCTGCTGCTGCTGCTGCCGCCGCCGCCGCTGCTGCTGACTCCAGGATGAGGTCATCAGGTTGTGAGTCTGTGCTGAGAGCCAGCGTCTGCCCCTCCTTCAGCTTCATGTTGTCCTCTATATGTCGACTTTGACGTGATCCACAGCGCCCATCCTTGCCTGGCTCCTTGCTGCTGTGGTGTGTGTTTCATCATGTGAAACAGAGGCGAGGCGGAGTGTCTTCACAGGCTGAGTGACAGGGACCCGTGTCACATCAATTCAAAACTGTTCATGTGATGGAGTCTGGGCTGAGGGCTCTCCGTTTCCAACATTCTTCTTTCTTACTGCACCTTTGAGGGAAAATGTCATCCCCGTCGCATACTCAAGAACTGCACGCTCCTACTACCTTACTCCCCCCACCCCCAGAAGAAATGATGACATCACAGTGGACTAAACCATTAAAAAAAAAGAAAATAGGACCAAAATCTTTAATGGGGTTCAAAATATGTTTTTCCAAATCCACTAAAGAAACCAAAAGATGTGTCAGGGAGATCCGAAGGGAGTTTGGAAATTATAATGGGATATTATTTTGGGATGGCCCATTGAGGTTTTCTTTTTTTGTTGCCGGGGGGGTGGAAGAGAGACTCAAGTTCAGTTTGGACCCCGACATCCAAATGGGCCCCTCCCATCCTGAGGAGCCTGTAACTCCTCCTGTGACTCCTCTGTGGATCCAGATCCATAGAAACTACAATTCTTCCATCAGTATAGAAGCATTTCATTGGCTGCAAAGCTCAGTGTTCGCTCATGAAGCATCATGGGAGACAACTTCTCTGTTAACTTCTAAATCACACCGGCTCTGGTTTTGTTGATCTCCCTCGCCTGTGTTTTGGGAGTGAACAGACGGAGCTGAATGCTGAGAACAGATGTTTTCTGGTCATCAGCTTTCCCTGAACTTTTCCTTCAATAAATACAGAACAGATTTACCTTTAAAGGAGGAAGGACGCTGTCATAACGACAGAAACCTGAGCTTGTTTTGGTGAAATCTTCCATTTAGAGAACACTCGTTAATCCAGAATACTTGTTCTTGCAAAAACCAATAATGGTTCATTTTTGTTCAGGAGGTTATTGATCCGTTTGTGTTTCAGTCATGGCTTGCTCTGTGGTCTTTTAAGGATGAAGATGCCGCTGAGTGCTTCATCACGGTAAACAGTGTGAGGAGTTTGCAGACAGACCTGTGTGGGCTTTCTCCAGAGCAGCTTCCTCTTTTTTTCCATCGCTCGTCATGAGCAGCGTGCATGATGGATCAGGATGTTCTGCAGAACGTTGGATTGTCTTCAGTTCCTGTGGACTCAGTGTTACAGTGTTTGTTTTACAGAAGTCTAAACGATATTTAGATGCTGTCTCAGTCTTCTAAAAGCTCAGAACACAAAGTTCTTTTTCTAAACACAAACATTAGTTTTCATCATGAATGACAAACATGTAGAGTTATGTTGAGTCTGTGCATCCTTTACATTAAAGAACATTTATCTGTGTTTGAATAAATGCAAAAATCCTTTCAAAAACAGTTTCCTAAAACAGTCTATTTTAGTTTTGGAAGTGTTGTGGATGTTCCATTCTCCTTGAAAAGTGATGCATCCATTAGTTTGCTTTTACGCTCTGCAGTCATTCAGTGCTTGCACAGACCTTTAAATGCTATTTCAAACAAACAGTAGAAGCTCTCAGGAAGCATCAGTCGGGCTTTCTGACCTGTGCTCTCTGCAGAGATCTACTCAGCTTGAAGTTTGCTCTGTTTTTTCCAAAGGTGCAGTTCCCAGCAGATTACAGCGTCTTACCCAGATTGCGGGTTGGGTTTCATCATTTAGCTTTTAAATAAAGAACTCTGGACCTACAATTCCTAAATACATTTTTTCTGGGTTTTCATCATAAAAAAGAATTGTTCTGAATTTGACCTCAGGCCTCCTCACTTCAGCTACTTTGTGTTGCTCATGCAGGAGCAGCTCCTCCCCCTGGACCACTTTGCTCTGGGATGGATGAATGACGGAGGAGAAATCTTAACTATTATTTGAGATGAAAGTGTTTCCCAGAGGGAGGTTTTGCTTTAGTTTTCTTCTGGCTGGTGTCTCAGTCGCGCTGGGATGAAATAATGCTGACCTGTTTTAATTCAGACGTCATCCAAGCACCTGAAGAAAGCAGACTCATTTACTGATGAGGGCTTTTTTTAAATTGACTCAGAAAACACAGATTACACAGTGTTTCTTCTTTATGAGGTCTGTCCATGTTGGATCCATTTAAACATTCAGCTTGACTCAGAAAGTCCTGAATGTTCTTCCTAATCCAACAAGGTGTATAAATGTGATCAAAACTCTCTGGGTTAGTGGCTAAAGTGAATCTCTGGTCTTTCTGTTTAATAAGTTTTAATCTGTTCTGTCATAAAAAGATCCGTTTTTGATGTTCTGTACCTTCAGCCGCCGGTTGTTGATGTGAAACTTCACCGTCTGGTCATGCTCATCTGATGAACTCTGCTTGGCTGCTCTGTTTGACAGGCCAGTTGGCAGTGGGAACCTGCGAGATAGTGATGCTGAACAGAGACAGCAGTGTTCCCAGACGGACCATCGCCCGGCAGACGGCCCGCTGCGCCTGTCGGAGAGGCCAGATCGCAGGCACCTCCAGGGCAAGGCCCGCCTGCGTGGACGGTGAGTTCAGTGACCTGCAGGTGTTTGAGATATTTAGCAGCTCTGAGCCGATACGTGAAAACGGACATGACTATCTTTGCTTAAATGAAAAACAAAAAAGAGAGGATAGGGAGAAAACAAACATTCAGTAACATATATTTCTAGAAGTCAAAGAATGGGTCAGTTCCTGGATAAGGTCCATACCTGCCAGTTTGACAGTCAGCTTTAACACATAGCAGTGACACATTTATCACAGCGGAACATTATGTGCAGAAAATCCCAGACAGGGTGTAAAAAGCCCACCATAGCTGAAGTTCTCCATCCTCGCCCCACACTAGGATGTTTCTGTCAAACTGTTGGAATAAAGGAACCCTGAGGGAGATTTTTGGATCCCAGATAAAGAGTTCACTCAGTTTCATATTTACTGGACTCCATTGTCCATCATTACTCGTGTGAAGATGTGGAATTCTTCTGAAACATGTATTTACTTCTAAAGGTAATTTGGTTGGTAAATTTAGTAGAAACAGATTGTAAATCAATTGTTAGTTCTTGTTATTTTTACCTTTAAAATCATTTATCACAAAGAGACTAAAAATGTCACAGTTTCCTCAACCGTCATCCAAACTGAAGAATGAAGATCAGACTGAACCAACAGCAAACTGAACCCACTGCTGTCCCACACATGGCAGTTCCTATCAGAACCGTTCATGACATCTCATCATCCACATAAAAATATTTTTTCTCTTAGGGCGCCATGCAGCCCAGGGTGGGGCCTGCTGCTAACCTGCAATCCTGTGAAACTCCTCTGATCACTCTGAGGGGTTTGTAACCAGGAAAAACAACGACAAAGCGCTTGAGCGCAAAGCACACTTTCCTGTTGATTCTGCAAACAGCAGCCTTACTGATGTGCTCGACATTCCCGATATTATAAAGAAAACTACCATTTCCAAAAAAACGTAATGCAACACAAAGCTATGCTCTGATGTCAGAGCACAGTCATGATGGGTGGCGTGTATGATGTACGGGCCGATGAGACTGTGAATGTATAATACAGAGTCCCTGGAAAAACGGTATTGCTCAAATAAAAATGAATTGGGAAATACCAAACGATCAACTCGTGACCTCAAAATCCTCTCCTGACGTAAATGACATTCCCTCCAGATAATCCGGCCTCCTCGTCTACGGGATCCTCTATAAATGGACGTGCCATTGTGGCTTCAGCGTGGCGGAAACGTGCAGCCTCTCATGTGAATGTTTTCAGAATTTAAACGAGGAAGTCCTATTTGAACATCCTCACATTAAAAAGGAGCGGAAAGGAAAGGAAACCTGCTCCAGCCCAGGTTATGTTCACAGAGTCAGTTGTCATAGTGATTAACTCTGGGTTCAGCTTACCCCGCTTCATGAAACAGGTTTGGTATAGCCACTTTCACGGGTTTAAGTTACCTCCACGTCTGAAACTGGAAACTCAGAGCCTTCCTTAACTCTGGGTTAATGAACTCAGAGTTTCAACAAAACCTGCTTCTTGAAACGGGCCCCAGATCCACTTTGAGATCAGATGAGTTCTCTGTGAAAGCAGATTGGACCTGTTATGGGTGATAGGAAAGATGGGGGGGGGTCCTGCTTGGATCTCTGGACCATAATTAGAAACAGTTCCATCCCATAATGACTAAACCTTAAGGTAAGAGACACAACCACAGACCCACAACCTGTGTCTCTCTCACACACACACACACACACACAGACTCACAAAAACAGATTCATGTTTTTGTCACTTAGTTATACTTTCATCTTCAATTGTTTGAGTCTTTTAGTTGTTTTCATTGTTTTTGAGCTTTTAACGTTTGACTGAGGTCATTGTGAGGCACCATATAAATTAGAAAAGTTAAACTTAAGCACATACACACACACAGGCATAAAGACTCCTTTCCAGAGCCTGGTCTTTTCTCTTCAGGAGAAAGATGTTCATCCATTAACAGTGAACTATGATTACAGCTGCAGGAATTCATTAGAACTGACCCCAAACCCCCCATTCACAACCAGTATGAGGTTGATGAGGTTCTGTCTGCTTGATTTCGATGTGTGTTTGTAATGAGCTTTGGTCAACGATGTCTTTGGTTCTATTTCATCCCCGGTTTGCAGCGTTCATCCTGCCCTGCTCTGAGTCTCGTCTGGCAGGGTTGTGTTGTGCTCAGCAGAGCTTGGCACTAATGCATGGGGGTGCAGATGGCCCTTATGTGTGATCTAGTTGGAGGTCCAGAGAAGAATCCCAGCAGGGAAATGGCAACTGACAAACTTGGCTTGACGTCTGCGGTCCCCGGACGGGGCCCACAGCAGCAGGACGGGGCCACCCAGGTGTCAGCCAGACAGGATGTCTTTGTACCGACAACCACAGCCAGCTGTTCCACCACTGCTGCTGCTGCTGCTGCTGCTACAAGACCATTTTAACAATAACATCTACTCCAGCTTATCTATCGAGTCCAGTGTTTGGGGTGAGGCCAGCGCCTGACAGAGAGAACGCCTTCCGGTCGGAGCTTTGTACTGAAGGCGTGAGTTCGTGGTCGTGCTGTAAAGACTTTTAAGTGAGTCTGCAGAAGTGCGTTCCAGCATACTGGAGAGGCATGTTTGATGGATGGAGACAGGCTGAAGCCGGCCTGTCACCGCCGCATTTTACTGCTGCTTGTGTTATTCATGATATTGTTGCTTTTGAGGTTATCACAGCAGCACTCTCAATCTGCAGCGAGGTTGCATGACCTCTGCTCAGCTTCAGCACCAGGACTTTCATCAAGTCATTGTGCATCAACTCACACTTTCACTGATGGCCCTGAAAAGAAAATGGAAAAAACGAGCATGGCGCTGAATACCTGAGTATTGTGGATGGAGATGGAAAATGCATTTATTTTAAGCAGCCTCCGCAGCTCCGGGCGGGCTGGGCCGATGCTCTCCACCGTTAGTCAGCACTCCCACGGCTTTGCCAACTCAGCTTTTATAGTGTGCCCTGGAAATTGAGTTCTGCTGGCCTTGTAATGCTCTCAAAAACGACAACTGCAGCTGACTGATAATTCTACACTTTGTTGTGCTTGACTGATGGCGGTGAAAATAAAATTTTGCTGTGGCAGGTTGGCGTGTCAGGAGGAAGGTCAGTGTGGTTTACTCCGAATGTCCACTCAGGATGAAACCATAACCATCATCCCTCTCAGAATGAGTTTGTGAAGCCTCATCCTCTCATTCAGGTGATTGTTTTCAGTGACGTTCATCTGCTGCACAGTTGGAGCAAACTAAAGAGACCTGAACATCATGTGTTTGCAGGCAGCAAATGACTTTGTGTAGAAAGTCAGTGACTGAGGGAAACAACAGGAAGCTGTTTGGTTTCCTGGCTTGATAAATACCACCAGATGACAGGTTTTTATTGCAGAACAGTCAGAGTTTGACAGACCAAAGATCAATTTCAGGCGACTAACAAGGTTTGAACCACGAGACCTCAGAAAAATGTCAGCAGGCCTCCTTTTCTTCACCTCTTTACTCCTTTCCCTTCCCTCCTCAGCTCCCCCGTGGTCACTCAGTGAATTGTTGTTCCTCTCTTTCAATTTGCCCACCGTGTTTCTGTGCTCCACAATGTGGCTCCCGGGGGGA
Organism: Adrianichthys oophorus; assembly: GCA_036245035.1. Lineage (NCBI taxonomy): Eukaryota > Metazoa > Chordata > Actinopteri > Beloniformes > Adrianichthyidae > Adrianichthys > Adrianichthys oophorus. Next base: position 454,452 of record BSAI01000015.1, on the reverse strand, counting down.
CGGTCGGCAGGCAGGAGCGGCGGCCCGGTCAGGTCCGCGGAGAGCCGATAACCTTTAGCGGCTCCTTCAGCACGCAGTGTAAGGAACAATCAGGGCTTATCAGCGTGGACTACAGGCAAATGCTAATTCAGTGTCATGCAGTCAGAGTGGAGAACATCAGCAGCTCCCGCTCTGACCGCCTGATGTCTGCTGCAGACAAAGAGCCTTCAGAACGCTGGAGAACAGTTTCTTCTGCCAGCATCCTCCTCCTCTAATCTGTGCTTTAGAATGATATTGAAAAGTTGTTTTCATTTAATTCTGCAGCTTTGATATTTGTGCAGAAGAACGTGTTTATGTGTTCATACAGTTTCTACACTGCTGGCAGCTTCATTGGATCTCCTTTTAGTGGAAACAGATTTTTGACACATTCTTCTTTCCTGGTTTGAATGTTTTGCTGCACGGATGATTTCCACTGATAGTTCTGACACTTTTAAACATTTGTCATGATGGGGAACAGAGGATTTACATGTAGTTGTAACGTCAACCAGAAAGACCTACAAGACTCTGGCAGGAGAGAAACGTTGAGGATATGAATGCTGCTGCAGGAAAAAGCAAGAAGGAGGAGGGAAATGCAGGCGCTCTTTCTCTCAACTGTCTTAAGGTTTGTAAGATTCTTGGCAAGGAAGAAAGCCGAGTTTGAATGCTGGTTTTGGTGATACAGGGCTGTAGTTTCACTGGGATTCGGCTGCAGGAACGTCTTCTGCAAAGAAAGCAAAGAAAGACTTAAGTTAAAAAGCAGGAGAAAGCAAGGCCACTGGCTCTTCTCGACTAAAGATGGGATCATCTATGACATCTTAACATTTCCCCCAAATGATGAGCCTCATGTCACCTGTTAATAAAGAGTGCAGAGAACGCTGCAGCATCAGCCACATGCATTTACTCTGTTACTAAAACAGGCCTCCTAGAAATAAATCAAACATCCTTAAATAAGTGTATTTAAAGTCCCACACCGATCATCTTCTGATCTACTGTCAAAGCGTTCCCAGTGGTCTTTTAATTATGATGACGCTGTTTTTAGCCGAAATCAAAAACATAAAACTGTGTCATTTTCTGGGTCATAGTTTCTGCAGAGTGGCAGGAGTTCATCAGAAATTCACCTGAGTTGTAGGCGTGGACCAACCGCGCCCCCTCCTTTCTGTCACCCATAACTGAGAGCTCTCTGTTTACATGATCTCCTGCTAGCTTACAAGCCCTCACTCCCCCAACCTAACAGTAGTACTGCAAAAATGTTGATAAATATCAGAGCTATTCAGCCTACAGTTCTGATCCAGATTCCAGCTGAGACGAGGAAAACATGTCATCTTTCACATTTGCTGTTCCAGTCCACCAACCGTTTGAAAAGGTTTTTATAATTTCATTAAATGTGTTGAGTTTTACAGAGAAGTTTTTCAGTTTTCTGTTCAAGGTAACTTGAACAATCAGATTTCAGACACGTTCACACCTGAGGAGCCGTGACTTTCTGGTTTCTTGAAAATGTTGACGTTTTATTTTGAAACTCTGTGTGTCTGATCTTCGTCTTTGGTCTTTCTCCCCCTCAGCTCGAGTTGTGCGGAGCCGTCAGTGGTGTGAGATGACCCCCTGCCTGGAGGGGGAGATCTGCAGCCTTCTGTTCAACAGATCCGGCTGGACCTGCACCAGGGGCAGCGGCCGCATCAAGACCGTCACGGTAATGTCTGCGACCTTAAAGTGGTCACACCATGATGTTCTGAAGCCTTTCAAAGTAAACTATATCCATATATATGATCGTATATAACCTTTGCAACACTAAAGAACAAATTATTTATGAAATATGAGTTATTTTTGTGAACTAGTTTTGTACCCAGAAGTAAAACAAATCAATCTCTGAGGCTTCGCCTTTTGTTCCTTGCCGGTCTCGCCCATTTCACGACGTTGTCCTAGACCCGGCCTCAACGTGCCTGCGCATGTCCGTGCATGCAAACAAACAACATTCGATCATTTTTCAAAGTTTGATGTGCATATTGAGCATATAAAATGAAAGCGTTTGACAGATCACTGCTTGCTCCACAGATAAAGCGTGTGTTAGCCTGGGGGCGGAGCTGGCAGCACAGACTCTTCCTGAAAGGGGCGGTCCTCAGTTTATGACGTCAGCTCGTGAAAACCCGCTCGTTTTGGTGGGTAGGGGAGGGGCTGCTGCAGAGTGCACAGGTTTTTAGAGGATTACTCAGAAATGCGTGATTGGATCAAAACACTGCTTTGAGGTTGTTAATAGTGAGAAATGAACAGCATAATACACTCAAAAGCTCAAACAGTTGTTTTTTCATGGTAATGGCCCCGTTAATGCACGCCATATGCACCCCCAGCACTACGCTTTCGGCCTGCATCCCTGAGCTGCATCACGTGATGCTGCAGCTCAGGGATGCAGGGGAATCAGACAGCAGGTCACGAGCCGGTTTCAGAAGCAGCATGCACTCTGACTCTGCTTGGCTCTGGGGAACCATTCCACCTCCAGTTAAACCAGTGGCTGTTTGGTCTGTGTAACGAAGGAAAACAATAATCTACATTCAGTTTAAAACTGACCGACTATTGTGTCTCTATTCTCTCTAAATGAAAACTGTTCGCCTGGATGATTATTGAAGTATTGGAAGATTGAAAGTGATTCGCTGTAGCTGATTTTGAATCTAGTCTCATTATGCAAAAAGCCCCCCCACACACGTGTGGAGTTAGAAAACTTTTAATAAATGAAATAAACATTCATCTCAGGTCAGAAATGTAAAACACAATAAATAAAGAAATGAATGTTATTTTCACAAATCAATAAACCCTAAATATGAATCCTGCTGTCTGTAAATTTCCTCTACTGATGCTCTGGGTTCTGCAACCTTTAACACTGAAAGAACCGTCTGGTCCAGTTTCTCACCATTCATTCCACTGACATTGGATGAAGGTGGAAATATCTGCTTTTTTGGATTAAATCTACTGAAAGCAAAAACAATCTGAGAACTGATCAGACGTTTGCAGGTTGATTTACTCCCATAATGTGTGGATTTAAAGGCTGTAAGGAACTGTAGTGCAGTGGTAAAAACTGAACCTACTTCTGTGTAACAACATAAAGAGGATGAACAGCAGAAGTCATAAAGAGGAAGTGACATCACACATGAGTAAACATAAAGTGGATCCTGTAGACATTTTTTTATTTGACACGGATAATCAGTCAGTGTCCCATAATGAAAGGGCAATATAAGAGATAATTAGAGAAAAATGTTATTCATAGTCAGAGTTTTATTATATGCAGTAACGGCAAAGTTCAAACTGTAAAACATCAGGTCAGACCTTCAGCAGAATCTGAAGGTGACTGCAGGAGCTCCATCTTTTCACGTGTTTCTTCAGTGTTCAAAGAAACATCTAAAAGCTTAACAGCTACGCTAGATGTTCTCTGTGGATGTCACTGTTGCAGGGTACATTACCATGGAAACAGTCAGAAGTGAGATGCTTGCTGCATCTTTCCTCCTAGGGCTGCACGGTGGCGCAGTGGTTAGCGCTCCTGCCTCACAGCAAGAAGGTTCCCGGTTCAAGTCCTGGCTGGGGGACCTTTCTGTGTGGAGTTTGCATGTTCTCCCCGTGCATGCGTGGGTTTTCTCCGGGTACTCCGGCTTCCTCCCACCGTCCAGAAACATGCTTCATAGGTTAATTGGTCACTGTAAATTGTCCCTAGGTGTGGATGTGAGTGTGCATGGGTGTGTGTTTGTGGCCCCTGCGACAGACTGGCGACCAGTCCAGGGGTGTACCCTGCCTTCGCCCATGAGTAGCCGGGTTATGCTCCGGCAACCCCGTGACCCCGAAAGGGATAAAGCGGATTGGAGAATGAATGAATCTTTCCTCCTAAATATAATTAGTACTTTTTAAATCCCCACTCACACTGTCTCACAGATCTGTAGGGAGTGAAGTTCCATTGAAAGATCTGCTTTACATTGATGATAAACATGCTCCTTTTGTGATGGAGCAGTGAAACCTGCTAAAACTACAAAATCAAGTCTGTCAAAGTCGTCATGATGTCAGAAAGTTCAGATTTTTCTGACGTGAATTTAGTTTTCAGGAAGAACCAGTGATTTTGAAACAATAAAACCAAGACACAAAGATGACTGCTGTGATGACAGATTTACGTCTTACTGACTCTGTCAGAGACGTTTTAAAGCCCATGATCTGGTGTCATGTTGTCCTGTGGTTCTGCAGAACAGCCTCCCGGGAAAGCATTCGGTGCTGCATTCTGACTTTTGCTTCAGCTCAAAGCGCTCAGAGGCCTCGTGTGTTTTCTCTGCTGATTCCTATCAGCAGAAAGGAGCATTGTTACCAATGAAAGCCTCCAGACAAAAAGAGAAAAACAACGATGACCCTCCAGGCTCAACTGCTTGCCCAGCAAGTGGCTGTCGCCATAGCTACAGGTCTCACTGTCACTGCGTGCTTCTCACCACAGCACTTGGCAATTTCACACAATCAAACTTGGCTCAGCTGACATGGGGCAGTTGTCTGTAGTGCTTACATCATGCAGGCCTGTTTTCTCACCAAGTGATCTCCCTCCAATTATTTTTATACGCTGTTATTCCTGGATCTTCTGTGTTTGTTCCAGAACTGAACTGAGTCTTTGCTCAACAGGATCAGTACCACTTTGGTTCTGTTTCTTCATTTTCACCATGTTTTTCACTGCAGTACTGTAAGCTCACCCTGATGCAGTTTCAGCACCAGAGCTGCTTTCTGCTTCAAATCCCTTGTGGTTTTCCTCATTAAAGCCTTCATCCCATCTGCCCTTACGGGTGGATATGATTGTCTGCAAGTGAATAACAGTTCATCCTGTACGGGACGCACAGGTGACCTTCATGAAATATCACGGTCATAAACTGCTCAGTGAGCCTGTAGAGAGAAAATGTTCATGGTTTTCTACATGCATGCTGTGGATGACACTTGTGAACACTTCTACAACACATAAGGGCGAATAAACAGGAAGTAGGAGAGACGCAGGCGAGTCGTACAGATTTTTCATTTTTCAAATACCCTCAAATCCTGTCTCAATGGGATTCACACTGGTATTTATGCAAACAACATAAAGTCAATCATAAAATATAAACATTACATGCACACCCCCTGCGTGCAGTCAGTAAAGAGCCAGTACTCACACCTTACTAACTACCAGAGTGGCCATAGGGCCTCAAAGGGACTGTAAGACACACCTGTGCTGCCCTTAAGATGCAGCCGCTCCTTTCTACAACCTTCCACGGACCCAGACAACCCAGAAGCCCACAGAACCCGTACAGGTAAACGCCCCATGTGGGAGCGTGTGACTAAGTCATTGTCAGACTCTCAGTTTGTCTCCTTTCCATTCTCCCTTGAGGTCCCTCACGGCTTGGTTTTGTCAGGTTTGGGTTAATTCATAAGGTTTCATTTCTGTCCACAAGTCAAACTCAGTTTGGTAGAAGTTCCATGTGGTTCATTTTTTAAGGCGTTTCTCTCCCTCCAAACGTTTATCACTGTTATTCTGAGAAAATGTTCTTTAGAATCCCAGCTGTGACCAATAATGAGAGTGGTATTTATTTCCTGAACCTTTTATTTTACTGAGCGAGGCAGCAGGAGAACACGTTTTATGAACAACCATGACAGCCTTTTGAAGGAGAGGGAAAATGAGGTTTGAGTACATTATGCAGAAAGTTACTGTTAAATTTCATCTGATAGCATTGTGGAAACATATCTGTATCAATAGTTTTACATTCAAATAAGTCTCAGTTAAAGGCAGTGCAGGAGGAAGCTGTTGCTTCATCAAAGAAACAGATGGATGATTTCTGGTTCAGGATGGTTTTGAAAATGATGTAATCGCTGAAAATTTCAGGGTCACTTTGGTCGGCAGAAATAGGATTTCAAAAGTGAGAAATGCTAATCTCATTTGTCCTTATCCTAATCGGTCAAGCCGGTGGAGTTCCTGAGGGCTTTCTTACCGTTAAATGCTATTTTTTTCTCTCCAACCCGCTTAAAGTTAGATATTGGTTTCCCTTTATAGTAAAAAAAGATTACTTATGCACTGCTTTGGTGAAACATTAATAAAACAGAGTTGAGTTGCTCATCAATCAAAGGAATTTTCTCTGCAGCTTTCAGCAGCACAGAAACTTAAAGTGGTTCAGAAAGCAATGAACTACATGAAACTGCAAAGTCACTGAGCTAAGAGAGTGTCAGGTGATGATACCTGCTGATTCGCTGAAATGAGGAACACCTGTCACATACATTAAAGACAAGGCATCAAAATTTCATTTACAGCCACTGAAAAATTGAACATTGTCTGGGCTCAGCCAGAACCTTCAAGGTGAATTTGGTCCAGGAATGAGCCTGTGTCACGTCTGATTTAATGTCAGTCCATCTGCTGTGTTCGTGTTTGCCTTCAAACATCAGACTGTGTTAATGACTTTGCTGTTTTACAAGCAGAACATTTGTATCAGCCCCCCTCATGCTTATGACAGTGGTTACCTGCAGGTCTGAGGATGCACGGTGATGGAGGACAGAACAGCGCTTGTTTCCTTGTTTTATTCTGCTAAACTCTTTTTTTGAGACAAACATGGAGGCTCTGGCCAGAATGAAAATGAGGCTCCTAGTTACCTTGCAAGTGAACTCTGGTGCGGTTCACTTCACTGTGAATGCAGACAGCTTGCTCAGATTACCGAGAGAGGAAGTGATGTAACCTCATTTCAGTTCAAAGTAAAGTAAACCCAGAGCCTGAATCCAAATAAGCTCAAGGTTTGAAAATGTTTGGGAAGCAAACCTGGATGATGACATCAGTGGACAATAGTCAGAAGACCAAAGGGATGGAAGATTATTCTCCATGAAAGTTTGTTATGGGGCAAAACTGCCCCCACATCAGCATCAGACGCTAGATCTGTTTGCAGGGGGGTTGGTGTGAAAGCAAGAGTCTAAAGTTTTTGATCATTCTCCATCCGTTCAGACTGAGTCTGGAGCAGAATCCTGGTGGAAAGTGCTAAATGGACGATTCTGAAGCCTGTCTTCACATATCGTTAGCTCAGCGTTTCTCAGGCCTCGCCTGTTCTTGGTTCTGTCATTCAGAACTCTGTGACCTGTCAGGTGAGGTGACAGCGAGGTAGATGAGTCAGAGCACACAGTTCAAGATGACATGTCAACAGGACTGACTTCTGAAGCAGAGATGCTCTTTGGATTATATGATTAATCCAGAATGCTATCATAATACAGAAAGATATAATTTAATCCAGAAAAAGAGAATAATACTGAATTCTATGATAATCCAGAAGAATATGACCATCTAGAATCAAATGATAATCCAGAGTTATAAATAAAACTCAGAATGATATGATAATCCAGAATGATGACAAATCCTGAATGATATGACAAGAAAACACTCACTGCATCTGATCTTTAAAAGTCGGTGTGAAACATCATGATGTGAAACAGGAGGTGGAGGGACGGAGCGCACAGAGACCTGCAGCTGCTTACACACATGCAAACCACCACAGCGTCTCAGGTGAGACGTCTCTTCTCAACCTCAGGTGAACAATGGTGGAGGTGGAGCTCCATTCATCACTCACTTTTAACTCCCCCCTCCATTCAGCTGCCCTGGGCTGCTGTGGCAAATGCCGCACTCAGCTGTGTAATCCACCCTGAGAGCTTCGCCTCCAACCCGACAGCAACAAAAATGTTTTTTCTCGTCGCATGAATATTTGAATGAGCTGTTGCTGAGCGGTTTGGCTGCAGATGTTAATCACGAGTGATGCAGCCGTTTATTTATTCATTCTTTCTGGGAGGGGGAGGGGGGATCCAGAGGTATTTGTTTGAGGAGTTGAGATGGTTGGAGGAGCTCCATGGAAGATAAATTAAGATGAGAAGTCCATAGAGACCCGATGAGGCAGGAGAGATGGAGGCTTCTGTTTGAAGGAACGTATCTGTGAGGATGCAGAGTGAGTTTTAAATGTGAGAGAATTCCCCTTCATGCCGTCATAATCATTTGACATGGAGGCAGTCCGTGTGACTGTGAGAGATGATAATGGCTGCTCTCATTATTCATGTTGTGGAGCACAAGTCTGCTGGAGGTGCAGTAGGAAGATAAAACAAAGTGACAAATGTACCTGATGGTGTCGTTTTATGCAGAAAACTGTGCATCTAATAAAACACAATGCAGTTTTTGTATCAATTATACATTGAGTTTTGATACTGTTTTATCGTGTCTAAATCCAGAATCCTGTTCAGATGAAATGTGACTTTATTTATGACCGAGGGGAATTCCACATGTTAGAGCAGCAGCCAGGAGGCAGAAGATCAGTGATCCACATGATCCACAACAACAACATGAATAAAATAAAACTCTCATTTAGGTGCACACAGCTTTGAGATGCAGGCACAGGACGTTGAAAGAATACTTCAGATCTGTTTCCAAACACTCCGTGTTTGCATAATCAGGAACATTTTACAGTGACATTCCATAAACAGAACGTCTAACAGAGCCGCCGGAGGAGAACTCAGGAACTGAAAAAAGAAGTTGAAATCCTCTGAGATTAGAAAGCTTCTTGTTAAAAAGCTGTGCTGTTGTCATGGAAACTCTGATCATGTGTAGGAATCTCAAGAGGATTAGGTCCGACATTTGACATCAGATCCCTCTTTTGTTTAGAAGCTTTGAATTTCTGCTTGGAGTCAGAGTTAGGACCTTGTATCTCTGGTTGGGCGTAGGCCATCGTCTTCGGTCCTGGACTTTCCTTTCCAGCTCCCTCCTGATGTGATCGGTCTGCTTGCTGTCAGCCTCCAGGTTCCTTCTCCACGTGTTCGTTGGTCTTCCTCATTCTCTCTTCTTTGGACTCAAGGTCTGACAGGTGATGCTGGATGCTGGTTTCTTCAGGTTGTGACCGATCCAACCCCATCTTCTCCTTCTGGTCTCTTCTTCCACTGCTACCTGGTTATTTCTGTACCAGAGCTCTGTGCTGCTGATGGTTGCTGGTCAGTGGATCTTGAAGATTCTTCTCTGACATGAATTGATCTGTTTTTATTTTAAAATAATTTGCAAACTTATTTTAACTATTTTTAACTAACTTTGCCTATATACTATTACTGTGTGCCCTGGCTGTGCTTTTAACATCACTCTATTGAAGAAATAAACCAACTACATACATAAACACAACAAGCAAAAGTAAACATTTTAACAACAGTGACTAAAGGTCTAAAAATACACACATTTTTATTGGAAAACGGCCATTTTCACCAATGTAGCAGCCGCCATTTTGAAAACTGGTGGCCAGTATGAAATTGAGGACACACCACTGGGTGTGCCACATAAGAATACATTCATACTAACGTAGAGATCATTTACAAAATTGTGTAGATTGAAGTTCTATGTCAATAAGAGCATTTACCAGGATTGACAAGTCAGCCATCTTGAAAAATGGCTGCTATCTTGGATTTGTAGCTGGATAACGTACTTTTCCTCAAACATTTGTCCTGAACGTCATTGGTGCCAATTTGGTGCTTGTTTCACCAAGTGAAAGATTCTTATGAAAAAATGTCGTTAATCTGCCCCACTATTAGTCTTTTCTTCATTTGGTATTGCATGAACTTGAGCTGTATCCGGTCATTATCTTACTGTGATTTCTAATTCATAGCTTTTGTTCTAATGAAAAAAGAATACAGAAAAAAAGAAAAGAACCACTTAATCCACACATCGAAAATCTAAACACTTCTGGCGTCTTTTGACTTCATTTTAACATTTAGGAAAAAAATGAATTCAAAATGTGAATTAAAGTGAAAGGTTGTGTCCTGTTGGTGTGGATGCGCTGATAGCAGGTGAAGTCACTGCTTCTCCTGCACCTGCAGCTCTGTCAGAACACGTTGCTCTCGGCCTCCTCTTCACCATCTGCCCTCTGGTGTGCAGCTCACGGTGGCCCTGCCAGGTCACACTCCTCAGCCAAACACACTAATGCAGTTTGCATATGCAGCCCGCTCTCCACGGCCAGCAAACCATTAAAGAGAACCGCTCTCAGGAGCCCTCCCCCAAACAAGCCGACAATTTGTCTTCACTACTGAGCAGCTGAAAGGTCCGCATACGATCCTCTGAGGTGGAGAGTGCAGTGTGGGAGGCTCGGGGGGTGTTATGATTATTATTATGCTTTAATACACTTGACATGGGGCTGTAGATGGGAGGTTACACAACAGCACAGCTGCGTGTCGCACACGCATGAGCGTACACAGAATGGCATCGTGCTCAGGTGGAATTTTGATGAGACAGGAAACATTTGTGATACTAAACAGATTACTCTGTTTATGATGGTAAACGGAAGGTGTGTTTGCGTCAGCATCTGTAAAGCATGAGAGCTGTTTTAAGCTGTAATATCTTTACATTTTACCTTTGAAAACTCAGGTTAAAGCTGCACAGTTCAGTTGAGGACATGAAAAAACTCATTTAGGAAAGGATATTTTACAAACTGGAGGGCACTTCATCTGTGAAATGCTTAACCTTAACACCCTTAGTTCACATGCATTGTATTCCACACACAATACTCGTTACTAACTACAATTCTTCCTCCTCCCACACAGCAAATGCTTCTCACTTCTAGTGAGCTGCCTGAAGGGAAACAGAACTGTTCTAGATGAGCTTTTTTTCCAAAGCAAGAAAAGCTGCAGAATGTACTATTTAAACAAAGACCATGTTGGGTAAGTTACTTCTCCAAAGTAATTAATAACTTTACTTAGTTACTGAATCAAAATTGTAGTTAAGTTACTTTACTCATTACATATTTGAAAAAGTATTTCACTACTCGTTACTTTACTTTTGTCCCACTCATATACACATTCTCAAAGGAAGAACAACTTCACACAAACAAGATCCTATTGTCTTTCATTTAAACAGGGGTCCTTTAAAAAAGAGATTTTTAATCTTATTGGGACTTGTGTGGTTAAATAAAGATAAATAAAATAAAATAACCATATTTTAAAGCAATAACCTTATATAAGTTCTGAACATGGTTTGAGACATAACCTGGCTTCATTCATATTCAGAAAACAGTGTCTATGAGAATAGTCACATGATCCTTACGGGGGTTGTTGGTTTGGGTGCTGCAGGTTTTTGGGTTGTCCGGGCCGTGGAGGGTCTAAGAGAGGATCTTGATATTTTGCACATGTTTGCCCTATATTTTGCCCACCTGCAAGGGCAGCTGGGATGAAGGCAAACAGCTTTGGAAGCACTTTTCTGTTCTTTTCTGCTTTGGTGGCCCTACTCCAACCATGCACACCATCCGGCATGAGCTAGGGCAAAAGTGGTTGGACTGTGCGTAGTGCTGCCAGTTTTTCTACAAACATAAAGACATCATAGCCAGTTGACTGCAGGCTTGATGAAGGCACACCACGTGACACAAAAAGTCCAGATTTAAGTGGAACACGCACTGTTTTGAAAAACTGAGGAATTGTGCAAAGTTTCATCAGATGCTGAGATTGTGGAAATTCATGTTTTCAACTGTTGAAGTCTTGAAGTTTTGGAGAAAGTATGAATTTCTCACCTGTTAGTAAGAGAAAGTTTCAGATGATGGAGTTCAGGGAGTCTGTTATGAAACACTCTCCAGCACCTCAGTCACAGAGAAGCAGCGTCCACTCACACTGCAGGCAGCTAAGACATGTGTCGCCATGGTCACCACTGCACTGCAGACCATCTGAGCTCTGACAAGCCACTAATGAGATCTATTCTCAAAGGCAGCTTGACTCCCTCCCCAGCTCTGTCAGCAGCGCGGCAGCCAGTCTGCAGATGCAGAGCAGGAACTCTGTTAGTTTCACAGGTAACAACAGATCAGTCCAGAGTCATTTTCCTGAAGGAAGTGAAAACTGTAGGGATTAAAAATAATCTAAAGACCTTTGAGATTCACTCTAATGTTGGTTCTTGAATCTACAGATTTAGATTTTCTCTGGTTTATATTTCAAGCTGTATATACGTGTCTTTCTCCACCCAAATGGCAATATAACACAACGTCATCAGCAAAGAATGTGATGCAGCTGAAATCTGACAAACCAGACTCCCAACACTAAGTTTTTCAGCACCTCCTGCTGGGTGGAGGTGGCTCATAAAGAAGAACTGTGTCAGAGCATGTTTTTAGGATCTTAAAAGACATCAAATCACAAATATTTCTTTTTCTTTTTCTGTTTCAGAGAAGCAACACAGCCGTGGATGAAGTGTGAGAGCCACAATTTAATCAAAAAAGAAGCAATTGATTAAAAATGTTTTTGTTGACATTTTAAAGTTTTAAGTTTTTAACACAATCAGGAATCTTTTCCTTACTTTACCCCCTTTTTAACAGACATGACAGAAAAAACAATTCCAAGGAAAAGTGAAGGATCAGAGGAGGTCAGGGTCACATGCTCTCATCAGTGGGGTTTCTTGGACTCTGTACGTTTGGCTTTACTGAAAGTAAACTTCAGCTTTAGTTTCATGAGAATGTGACAAACAAGCTTTAAACAGAATAACATAAGGATGCTTCTGAAGTCTCCTAACTTGTTGTCATATTACCTGTTATACTTTATCAAACATTTTTCTATTTACATGTAGCTCATCAGAGTTGGTCTTTCCATATTTGCGTCCATCCTTTCTTTGTGTTATTAGTATGCACACTAATAACACACGTTTACCTTCATGAGATTTAAACCTGATTATTTATCTGTGCAGCTGCAGCAGAATCAACTGCAAACACATTTGTGTTCTTAGTGCTTTTGTTAGATAAAGTTGGTCTATCAGGCGGAAACGGCCCCCATCAGACGCTACAGAGGCGTGACCACAAGCAGCCGTTTAGTCTAAACAGAACGCATGAGAAGTAAACCAAGTAACTCACAATAAAGACGTGCTCTCAACAGCAGCCTACTGACTACATGTTTCTATTCCACCAGGAGGATATTAGTGTGGAAAACAGAACTGCAGGTCACTAAAGAAACCATTTCAGTCTTCATGTTCTGCTCAAAAGCAGCTCAGAAGATGTAAAACTATTGCTGTGTGCTTTCTGCTCTGTGTCCTGCTCTGCCAGTGTCTATTTAAAATCATATTCAGCATTAAGTCGACGTGTTTGCTTTAACTATCAAAAGTTTTACTTAAGTGTCTTCATTTAAATGCATAACCATGATTAAGTGACTGTATTCTTCTGAATCTAATCAGATGATTTGAATGCACCGTCATCCTCCCTTTGAATCTCAGATCAGACAAAAGAGCATGGCTGCAGCTTTTATGTTCTGCTGGCTGCTTTCCAGGCCTTCACGCTGCAGACACGTCTGCTGGTGAACCCACGGTGCTCCTGTCACATCGTATCTGACAGCGTCTCTGGTTCCTCGGAGAGAACATGCTGTAGCCAGGCTGTTTGCCTCTGGATGTAGGCTTACATTCAAAACATGACTAATGTTCAACCAGCTCACTGCTGAGCTCAGTGTTCACAGACGTTCCTCAGAAGCTCCTTTGCAGGTTTTTGATTCTTCGGGTTGTATAGAAAAATGTTCTACAGTTTCTACCCCTCCTTTTGTCACATTAACTGGTTTATGATGTGTGGAAGGAAGCAGGAAATAAGTCAGACTGATAAAAAATATACAGAGATGTACTTTTATTTTTTCATGGATCCTGACAGACTACAGGAAGTTTGTAGATTATACTTATGAACTTCTGGATTTCCTGGAGTATTCATTCAGATTGTATATTAAAAAAAGGAAAGACTTTGTGTTTTCAGTTTTCTTTCATCTTGTATTGTCATTATTTTGTGTTCTTTTGTCAACGGGCTTCTTAGATGCACATGCGCCTCCCGCCTTCGTTCTGTGAGCGTGGCCTCTCCAGTGTCACTTTGCACAGTGAACATCCTGCTCCCCATTTGAAGTTCTGTCACCGCCAGGCTTTGAAGTGCCACTTGTGTTTTACGCCGCGCGCCTCGTCTCTGGGGTTTTGTCTGCTGTGAAATTGTCTGAGTCACAGGCCATATTTCAATTGGAGGGTTCTGTGATAATTAATGCGGAAAGTGCGGCTGTGTACCGAAAGCGTTTAAGAAACCGTGGCTGCCGCCCATCACCAAACTCTGACATCCCTGAGCCGCTCAGATTGTTCTGTCAGACGTAAACCGGGTTGTGCGGCTGATCCTCTGTGATCCCAGTGATGACCCTACAGCCAGAAATGGAAATTCTGCTCAGATCAGGAGTTCTCCTTACTAACACTTCAAGAAGGTCTTACACATACAAACACTAAAGGTGAATTGATCTCTAGAGAGGAAGGTGACACTTTCTGACAATTCTAGTCAATGTTTTGGACATAATGAAGTCTTTACAAGTCAATTAAACTCAGGTGATATTTTAGAATAACACTTTAACCCTTGTATGGTGTTTGGGTCTGTGGGACCCGTTTTCAGTTTTTTTATCTGTAGAAAAATGAAACAATTAGTTTTTTTTACAACCTGAAATTCATTAGCTTTGGCTCATTTTCTGTGAAGAACATAAATCAAAACACATTTTCATTGACCGCATACTGTACACCCACCCTACACATATGTATTACATACAGCAAAAATACAAACACCACACAAGGGTTTTAATAAGGCTCTGATTTTGTAACTTTAGACAACCGGTAGGACTACAAAAGTGACTTATATAAAAGGAAAAAAAGTTTATTGAAGCTGTTTGGTCAGGGGGCAGGGTGCCCATACTTTTGCACATGCCATTATTTTCTTTTATTTTGAAAGGGTAAATGATGGAATTAAAGCCTAATTATTTTGACGTATCAAAAGACCGTCTCATCTGTAAACTGATGCCTTTAGGAGATTTTTCAATCTTTCCTTGTGTTTTTTTTATGCTCAATAATAGAACGTTTTACATTTGGTTTAAAGTGTTGATGACATTGTGACATTTTTCCCTCTTGGACTCACCACATAATCAGAGCCACACCTGGCTGCAGGTATGGACCCGAGAAGACAAAAAAACTACATATATATATTTAAGTTAGTATTTCTAAGCGAAAAAATTATTTGAAATACTTTAAATAGTCTAATCGACTTCCTGCTGAAAAACAGAAAAATCAAAGGATCGCAGTTCAGCTTTTCCATAGGATCACATTGGTCATCCGGTGGAGGTGGTCATCAGGAGCATGACTTGGCTTTGTCCTCTTTCTCCAGCCCTGCTGCTCTTCAGTGTCCTGAGCATGAAGCCTGCAGGCCTTCAGTCAGTTTTCCTTTCGTCTGTCAGGAGCTGCAGCTCTGCTCATCACTGTGAGGCTCCAGCTGATGAAACAGCCCCCCCAGCATCCCTGCTGGGAGACGTTCACTTACCTCAGACAGTGCTGTGTCTTTAACAGGGGGGTGAGCTGCTGGTGACAGTTTCATGGCTTAAGGTGGCACCGAAACGCTGTTTCATGCTGTTGAGTCAGTGACGGTGTGCAAAGGCTTCTGGGAATTGGCTACTGTTTGTGGTGTGTAGAAAGATGTGTTCAAGACTCTTTAATCTAAGTGGACTTTGTTAGTGACGAGGAAGACACAAACACACCCACACACACACACAAACACACACAAACACACCAACACCCACACACAAACACACACACACAAACACACACACACACACCCATGCACACACCTCCAAACGTCTGAGTTTCGCTGAGCGATCACAGCAGTGTTTGCTTCTCGTGAATCTCCTCCGTCTTGGCAGCAGCAGGAGATAGATACGCCTCGGATGTCCTTGGATTCTTGTCTTGTAAACGCCACAGGCTCTCAGCGCCGCGTTCCCGTGTGCGTAGCAGGCGCCATCGCTCACACACTTGGTCCCGGGGGGGACAAACTCACCTTGTTGCCCTTTTAATTAGAGGGAGCAGTTAATAGTGGCGTCTACTTCTGCCGCGTCAGCACTCTGCTTCAGGGATCACCTGGATCGATGGCAGAAGCTCAGGCTGAGACCAGTGGCTTTGGGGGGGTCCCGTTGAGAGCTGCTATAATGATCTTTAGACTGAAATCAAAAAACTATTTTCTTTGGGGGTGTGAGGAGCAGCGACCCGTCTCGGTGTGCCACGGATCTTCGTTTTATTGTGTGCTCATGAACCTCTATCCCTTCGACCCAGCTTGGGACACCCCCCCCCCCACACACACACACATTTTTCTTTCTTGTTTTGATTTAAAGACGCCGTGGAAGTACTTAGCATTTAGATGACATGCTGCTCCCGCACTGTGATGGATCGGCGCCTCTTCAGAGGACTGAATTTCTTTAAGAGGTTCTGGCCCGGACGGCCTTGGAAGGCAGATGAATACCAAGTCCATGTCTAAAGGAAGAATGCCAATGCGCCGCCCAGACCGCCGGCTCCTCTGATTGGCTAAACACATCATTAACTTTTTGATTATGATTAGCCGGCTCATTATCTACACAAAGGAGGCTGGTTGTCAGGATGAGGAGGTGGCCGGGGCTGGGGGGGGGCTCTCTCTTCTGGTCATGCGGGGGGAGGGGGGTATATCTGATCAGCTCAGACAAACTTCTGCTGAAGATAAAAACAAGGAGCTGTGCTCACGAGGAAACAAAGTGAAGCACGATTTATCACCCTGCCTGGGAGCAAATGGGATAAAAATTTTGGTGTCACTAATCGAAGCCGAGAGACGTTCCTCTGTCGTTAATTCAGATTATGAGGTGGCAATTACTCTGGAGTTTCTGGATGAGGAGAGATGCAGCATCTCCAGAGGTCATAAAAACCTCCACAAAACTGCATAACCTTCAGCTTTTTCAATCTGTCCTTAGATTAAATTGGTCCAAGTGGCATCTATGCTTTAAAGTCAACATATGTTCCAAAGTTTTATCATGCTGACAGACGCGTTCCTTTTGTCCACGCTGACCATCTATTCTTCTGTTCCAGCCTTTGCCCAAGGAGCTGTCGTAGGATGCAGAGGAGGAGCGGCAGGTATGGTTTCAGCTTCTGAAGCTTCATTCTGATCTGCTGCATGCTCCAAAATGGTTCAAGTCACTCCCACATGCAGGCTCTCATCCAGAAAACAGCTGCCAGACCAGATTCAAGAAACTCCTGATTAAAGAACATTTGAATATCTACCAGTTTTGTTTTGGTTATAGTTTTTATAGTTTAGTTTCTAAAAACTATGGAGGGGTTTAGGAGAGGAAGCAGTAAAGTATCTGACTGTTGAACAAGATCTTGGAAAGTGAGAAGATATCTGAAGAATGGTGGCAACCTGGTCCCTCCTGACCAGGTGAAAGAACATCTAGAGAGGTGGAGGTTTGATCTGGAAAGGTGAAAAATGAAGATCAGCTGCAGGAAGACAGAGAATCTGTGAGTGAATTAGAGGAACTCAAGAAGAACTGTGAGGTTACAAGGATCAGAGGTGAAGGAAGAGGGAGGACTTTAAGTTCTCATAGTCAACAATCCAGAGGTGGAGAGGCATGTGGAAGCAGATTACCACAGGTGGAGAAAGGTCTCAGGTGTGATGTGTGGCCAAAGGAAATGGGAAGAATACTGTGGCGAGAGCAGCCATGGTCTCTACTGCAGAGACTGGAGCCAGAGCTGGAGGCAGCAGAGATGAAGATGCTGAGAAACCTGAACTCTTTTATTAAAAAGAACAACAGTTTTAAATAACAGTGTTAATAAAGAGAAATAACAAAGCAACCTGTTCTGTGGAGAATATAATTAGGATTCTTTCTCTGTCGATAAAAATGATTAAAGGTAATGTTCGTATTCCCTTCAAAGGCTTCAATTTTAATAGATTTTCTTTGAAGAAAAGATCAACTAAGCATCAGGCCCAACTTTGCTGTTATTTCAATAGAATTAATAATGAAAATTAAAGTTGGAGAAAGTTCAGATGAAGGGCTCCGACCTGCTGTCGTCATGAGCAGGTCGGACAAACTCAGCCTCACTTCCAGAAACCTTCTTCTCTCTAAAAGCGAGGAAATGAAGGAAAGAAAAAAGAGAAGTCTTTGCTCCAAAACATTGACAGAAAATCATTCAAGCTTTTATGTTCTGCAGAAACCACAGGCGTTTGGAATCTGCATGCTTTATGTCTCCTAGCCTGGACTTTAAGATTGAGTTTCCCGACTCCACTGAGAAAAACAAAATGAATCACGCGCAATTACCAAGGACAGGGAAAAGGGAAGAATGGGGGGTCATAAATATTTACGGTGCAGCCCAGAACATTTGTGCAATTTTGTGTGCATTTTCCCCAACTCATATTTAAGTGTCTGAAAGATTTATGCGGGCAGTCCTGGGGTGCCACATTTGTCCAGTGTCACCCTGAATCACTTTATTTACATTTATGGATTCATCCACAGAACACATTCTCAGCAGAATTCCATTCATATTCCAATCAGGGAATGGGATAAATCAAGATGTTACCTGGAAGATTTGGCTGAAGGAGCTCCAGGTGGAAGGAAGGAAGGAAGGAAAGCAGGAAAGAAGAAATGAAGGAATGAAGGAAGGAAGGAAAACAGGAAAGAAGGAAGGAAGGAA
>BSAI01000015.1:403186-417441 GCA_036245035.1 Adrianichthys oophorus | reverse complement strand
TGCTGCTGTTTCTGCTGTTGCTGCTGTTACTGCTGCTGTTACTGCTGCCGTCACTGCTGTTACTGCTGTTGCTGCCGCTGTTGCTGTTACTGCTGTTGCTGCTGTTACTGCTGTTGCTGCTGTTACTGCTGCTGCTGAAAGCGGCTCTGTGTGTTCTGACAATTCATGTCACGCTCGCTGATCCTGTGACTCAGACTTTTCATGCTTCTGTTTAAAATTTTATGAAAGCTTTACTCCAACTGTGTCTTCTGGAGGAGGTTTGATATTGTAACATACAGTGGGTACGGAAAGTATTCAGACCCCCTTACATTTTTCACTCTTAGTAATACTGCAGCCATCTGCTAAAATCATGTAAGTTAATTTGTTTCCTCATTAATGTACACACAGCACCTCATATTGACAAAAAAACACAGAATTTTTGACATTATTGCAGATTTATTCAAAAAGAAAAACTGAAATATAATATGGTTCTAAGTATTCAGACCCTTTGCTGTAACACTCATTTAACTCGGGTGCTGTCCATTTCTTCTGACCATCCTTGAGATGGTTCTACATCTTCATTTGAGTCCAGCTGTGTTTGATTCTACTGATTGGACTTGATTAGGAAAGACACACACCTGTCTATAAAAGATCTTACAGCTCACAGTGCATGTCAGAGCAAATGAGAATCATGAGGTCAAAGGAACTGCCTGAAGAGCTCAGAGACAGAATTGTGGCAAGACACAGATCTGGCCAAGGTTCAAAAAAAATCTGCTGCACTTAAGGTTCCTAAGAGCACAGTGGCCTCCATAATCCTTAAATGGAAGATGTTCAGGACAACCAGAACCCTTCCTAGAGCTGGCCATCCAGCCAAACTGTGCTATCGCGGGAGAAGAGCCTTGGTGAGAGAGGTAAAGAAGAACCCAAAGATCACTGTGGCTGAGCTCCAGAGATGCAGTCAGGAGATGGGAGAAAGTTGTAGAAAGTCAACCATCACTGCAGCCCTCCACCAGTCGGGGCTTTATGGCAGAGTGGCCAGACGGAAGCCTCTCCTCAGTGCAAGACACATGAAAGCCCAAATGGAGTTTACTAAAAAAAACACCTGAAGGACTCCAAGATGGTGAGAAATAAGATTGTCTGGTCTGATGAGACCAAGATAGAACTTTTTGGCCTTAATTCTAAGCGGTATGTGTGGAGAAAAGCAGGCACAGCTCATCCATCACCTGTCCAATACAGTCCCAACAGTGAAGCATGGTGGTGGCAGCATCATGCTGTGGGGGTGTTTTTCAGCTGCAGGGACAGGACGACTGGTTACAATGGAGGGAAAGATGAATGTGGCCAAGTACAGTGATATCCTGGACCAAAACCTTCTCCAGAGTGCTCAGGACCTCAGACTGGACCGAGGGTTCACCTTCCAGCAAGACAATGACCCTAAACACACAGCTAAAATAACCAAGGAGTGGCTTCACAGCAACTCTGTGACTGTTCTTGAATGACCCAGCCAGAGCCCTGACTTAAACCCAATTGATCATCTCTGGAGAGACCTGAAAATGGCTGTTCACCAACGTTTACCATCCAACCTGACAGAACTGGAGAGGATCTGCAAGGAGGAATGGCAGAGGATCCCCAAATCCAGGAGTGAAAAACTTGTTACATCTTTCTCAGAAAGACTCATGGCTGTATTAGATCAAAAGGTGCTGCTACTAAATACTGAGCAAAGGGTCTGAATACTTAGGACCATGGGATATTTCAGTTTTTCTTTTTTGATAAATCTGCAAAAAAAAACCACTGTATTACTTACTTTTTTGTGCAAAAGTTTCTCAAACTGCGATAAACAACTGAGTGAAATGTCTGATTTATTATTTGAATAACAGAAAGGTTTTATTTTAAGAAGATTTCTTCAGGAAGACCTGATGCTCACACTGTCAGGATTCAACCATCCAGCTCCACTTCCAGACACCAGAGAGCGCTCTCATTGGAGGACTGACCGTCTCTGCTCTCTTCCTCACTCCAACTCCCATCAGACTTTGCTCTAAGATTTGTGTCCTCACCAGCTGCTTCTTGCCTTGACCCTTGCCTGTCACTCGACTCCCTGTCTACCTCCATGTTTTTGACTTCGTCTTGTCCTGTCCTTGTCTGTTTATTCTCGTCGTTAAGGGCTGTTGCACGCAGATCCTGACGCCTCGGCCTCTTATCTACACTCTGCTGCTTCATTTCATCTCTTTTATTTGGGAAAAAGCGTTTGCGTCCGCTTTTGGCTTCCTCTTCTAGTAAATGTTCAAACAAAAAAAAGGTTTCAATCCTTTCAGCTGCAGAAATTATTGTTGAGTTGAATGTGAGACAAGTAAGAATTTAAAGACTGACTCTTTTTAACATGTTCTTGTGGCATTTTTCTGATAGAAGACATATGCTTCTCAGAGTATTTCTGAGCAACAGTCCCACCCACAACTCAGAGGTAAATTTCTAATGAGTTTGTACTGCTCTGCAGAAACATGTCCTAGAAAACAACTAAGGTTTTGGGATTTTAAAGTCATAATCATAATGAAAAGACCATTGTGAGCGCTTCAAAAACGGATCAGAAGATGATTGGAGTTTGACTTGAAGTATCAGAAAAAAACACATTTACTGTGTGTCTAACTGTCAAAACAAAAAAAAGAGAATCTGTTTAGAATGAGGCTTGTGTTTTTTCATCAGCATTGTTGTTTGTCCTCAAAGCTAAAAGGCTTGAACCACAATAACATGCATTCATGACGAATTGTAAATGTCACGTTTGCCCCACGGACAAAACAAAAATTCTGGGATCACATTCTGCCATTGACCCATTTAAACAGCAGGAAATTGACCCAGATGAGGGAGGGAATGGATCTCCATGCAGGCCCGCTGACTTGTTTATTGAATTTTAAAAGGTTGAGTGACACCATTTAACACGGGGGTCAATTCATCACGATTGCTTCCTGCCACACCGCTCCTCCTGATCCCCTGCCCCGCATCCAGACAATTAACAGGCCCACTGCAGTGGACTCGGCCGTTTGTTCCAGCTCTGATTGTCTGCGGATGCTGCTTCGTGATGCAAACAAAAAGATGCCAAATGTCACAGAGGACACTCAGGCTCTGCCCGAGGAGGGAAATGAAGGCTTCGATGCAAACGGCAGAAATAAGACATCAGGAAACTTTAGTAATGGCTGCAAATAAAAGTCAACCCTCAATTATTTTTATTCTTTCTGAGAAACACAACAACAATAAAAAGTACTAACAAATGTACTGATAATACTTGGTTGTAGTAACTTTTACCACAGTTGAGTTTCCTGAAAGCTCTCACCTGTTTACCTGCTTCTATCCAGGGGACCTCATTGTTGATGCTGCGTTATATTGTGAGCTCTTTTAGATTTTGATGTCAATAAACAGTAAATTGTTCAATCATTGGTTCAAAATCAGGTGTTTTCCAAAGGTTGTCTTTAAATTCAGACAGTTAAATCAAACAGACTTTTTTTGCTGTTTGTTTTTGTGTTTCTGAAGAATTTGTGTCCATCTCTGGAGAAAAGATTTTACTGGAACAGAAATGTACTTGGAGAATACCTGGAGAAAAACAGATTATGGATATAATATCTGGATGGTCTGGAGGGGTTGGAGGTTATTTTATTTTGTGACCAACCTTTTTAAAAAGCTTTTTATTTCTACAAAAACATTTGCAGAATTAGAGTTTTTTTTATGTCAGTAACTAAAGATGAATTTACAGAGATTCCACACACTGGGCCTTTAAACCTGTGAGAGTTTGTGTCTCTGCTACTGTTGATAAAGTTAGAAACATATCTAATAGGTTTTCTTTCAAGCTAAACCTCAGTCAGAAGATTTTCTAACAATGTTTTTCAAGCACAAAATGAAAATAAACTCAAGAGTTATAGATGGACAAGTAAAACATGCTGTTCTTGAAAAGGAGTGGGTAGAAGAAGAAAGTCTTATGTTCCCACCCACTTTTTACACCTTATATTATACAGATATCTGTTTACAGTTATTCAGTCTCAAAACCTTCCATTTACCTTCAGAGAAGAGACATTTACTCATTCGTTCTTACTGTCCATTTCCAACCATGTAAAGTGCCAGTTTCTTAATAATACCCCTCAGTTTAACCTCTCTGAACCATCTGGTGTGTTAGCCAATCACATTGGTTGTTTACAATAATGTAGAAACGACATAGACCCCCCCCCCCCCCCCCCTCGCACGCTTTTTTAATGGAGTTTTCATTAAAAAATGTCTAAAACCGTCACATTTTGGTTTCAAACAAACATTAAGGTAATGATACATAACTGTTGGGGTGGTGAGCTCAAATCCAGGCCAAGTCATCCCATTGGGGGGGTTTAACCACCAAATGGTTCCTGAGCGCTGCTGTGTGTCTGTCTGTGTCAGTCCATGCGTTCTGTGACCAACATGCGCTCCCTTCATGGGTGACCTCACACTGTCCTGAAGGTGAGATAGCGGTGGCGCGATGTGGCACAGTTCAGATCTCCTCTGTGGATCACACACACACACACACACACACACCCTGAGCCACACCAGCGCCGGGGGTGGGGGGTGTCACACTGCTGCAGCTTACCTGCAGACATTAAAGCTGCTGGGAGAAAAAAAAACGAGAAGAAAGGAAAACATGAGAGATGAAGAGATGGGAAGCAGTTCAAACACTCTTAAATACATTCATTAAAAATATGTTTATTTAAGATAGGGACATATTAATATTGTTTATTAATCAAGATTTGAAATCAAATGTACTCTGTTGAAAGCTGAACTTTGTAACAGAACAGACACACCTCAAAAACACAGTTATTTATGTGAACATTCTACAGCCTGGAAACACAAAAGGTCTCAATTTTATGCATAAATATCAACGTTATGAAGTAAACACTGACAGAAAGTTTTCATTTCTAATACCGTTAACACCTGGTATTACAAATCAACAAAATTGTTCTGCAAATTTAAAATCAAAATTCTCAAAAAGTTAGTTTTCAACACCCCCCATCCTCCTCCATCACTCTGAAGTATGACAGAAGTCCTGCCGATGTAAAAAGCCAATCGATTCTTAAGTTACCATGTTGCTGTTTACCTTTTCCATCACAATCATCTGGGGAAAAAAAACCTTAAAGTCCTGGCCCCCCATGTGTGACGTCACCGGCCAAATGAAGGGAGCATCTCCAAATGAAGTGGTGACAGAGCGTGCTGAGAGGACGTCCTGTTGCCTTGGAAACAACTGCGACTCGGACAACAGCGGACACACACTGCTTCCACATAAATGTCTAAAACTTCATGAACGTTGGAGAACCTGAGAGAATTGGACTGGAAGCAGATTAAAGAACATTTTTAACAGGATGGGATTGATGGCATTTTCTGCTGCTGCTAACATTTTACTTTTTGAAACTGTGGTGTGTTTGATTGGATTGAATTCACTGTTTGATAAGTTGAGCTACTTGAATACATTTCCAAAGCTGTCTTTACCCAGAGAACAGCAGGACACTGGTTCAGTGGTTAAGAAACTAGAATCTGAATGATGGTATGACCATGACGGACATGAGGGAATTTGAGGCTTAGGGGAGTCAAGGTGAAGTGTGACGATTGTTAAGGACATTTCATACAGATCAGTGTGTGTAACTGAATTTACCAATGCCCATTTTTGTACCTGAATTCTTTCTAAAAACGAGATTCCAGCGTTGCTGCAACCTTGAAGAAGAGCTCTGTGACCTCCGAGTGTGGCTGCACTAAAAATCCAAACAGAGCCTACGCCCACCAATCATTTGTGTAACTTTAAAGTTCTCTTATTAGTATTTATGCAGCTGTGGTGCTGAGGTAGAGCGTTTGACCATGATCAGAATGTTGCAGGTTTGGCTCCCACCTTGCCTGTCCATGGGTTAAAGTACCCCGAACCCCACACTGGTCCTGGTGGTTACAGAGCCGCCATTGGTGTGTAGATGTGTGTTTGGAAGGTGGTTGAAACAGACCTCTGAAGTGAACGTTTTCAAGAGAAAAAGATGAATTAGGTTGAATGATGCACAGCTGTAAAGGTTTGTACATTTGGAAGTTAGATTCACGTCCTCATCTGTCTAATTTGTGAGGCCAACAAAACACCTTTAATAAACAGACGGACGGACAGACAGATAGCTCTTTATTTGGAATTAAAAGGGCTTCCTGGTCAGTGCAACAGTCATACTACGTATCGTGAAAAATTGGCAACTGAATTGACTTCATTTGCAGAGCTGGAGGTAAGCTATTTTCTATGATGACATCACAATAAGTCAGTCCAGTTCTCCGATACAGTCAGTGGTAAAAACCAACCAAACTGAGCTGAAATGTGAAACTAAAAGCTTATATCTTTTCCTAAGATCCATTTTCATACCTCACCACATTTCAACATTTTTTTTATTTTTGATAAACCAAACTGAGACGTTTGACTTTGACGGTCTGACCTTAAAGAAAGCTCAGAAACAAGGAAGGTTTGGTTTGAAAATCAAGCAAAGCACCAGCATCCATGGTTGATGCATTGATGAACAGACAGAATGTCAGCAAGACAGCAAGACAGACTGATTCAGCATGTTTTGCTCTCTGTCTCCTGGGGGCTTTATGTCCAGATGGCTCATCAGAAAATATCCTCCCCCTCCAGAGCCTCTCATGAAACAGGCAGGCCATGTTTTTCTCTCCTGCATCGACTCCATGATGTGTGATCTTTAGCCCACAGAAGCACTACTTTATCCTGAAATCAGAAAACTTACCTGGAAGAGACGCTGATCTGCTAGTCTGATCAAAAGGAGCTTCGAGGACAAAGACGTCCTGAATCACAAACAAGTGCAACCGTTTGATAAGAGTCTGACTCTCATCTGAAGAAGATGATGACTTTTCCGCATCTGATTCCCAAAAGGGAAAATCTATTTGGTTTTGTCTGAGGAAGTGCAAGCTTTGGTAAAAGTTGTCTTCCTCTCTTTTATCTGCAGAGAGAGGGTCGCTCCCGTCAGCAGCCATCTTTCCTTCATTTGCTTTCCTTTGCCATGCAAATCAATAAGTAAGCAAAGTGCCGATTGGAATTCCACACTTGTGTGAATTTGATCAGAATTTGCACCGGGATCCATGAGGCTAGTCTATCAAGGGTAATTCACCATGAAATATCCGAGTTTCGCTTGAGTGGCCCCATCTGGCCCCCGCCATTCATTTTGTTTAACTATTCCAACATGGCAATCAAAATAAATTAGCATGACAATCTTAGCTCTAAAAATGCTTTGAGTGGCCCATTTTCAGATGAATTTCAATGAGGTCTTCACAAAAGGTTCTTTGAAGTTCCCTGTCAACACCCCTCCACCCCCACAACCAGCTTGACCTTCAGGTATCCCGTCCTCATCAGCAGTAATCAGGTTTCTCAGCATCTGTTTCTGTGTTTGTCTGGGTTGGAGAAGGTAAGCTCTCGAGTCAATGGAAACATCTGAGCAGATGATGATTGCAGTCATAAATCTTCCCGTGTGTCATATTTAAAAGTCATTCAGATAATTCAGAAATTTATCTCTATGAGTGTTACAG
Organism: Adrianichthys oophorus; assembly: GCA_036245035.1. Lineage (NCBI taxonomy): Eukaryota > Metazoa > Chordata > Actinopteri > Beloniformes > Adrianichthyidae > Adrianichthys > Adrianichthys oophorus. Next base: position 409,914 of record BSAI01000015.1, on the reverse strand, counting down.
ACCGTAATTTAGATGATGAATGGATTTCTACACTGTTGTGTGTCCTTACAGCGTAAGAATCGAGAGGACTGGGATGGGGGTGGGGGTGGGGTGGGTTGATAATTGAATCTGTTCAATAAAAGTGATGACCTAAATCTTTGATCAGTGTCAGTTCTCGTGGGTTTTTCCCCAAATTTACAGAATCTGAACAAAATGTTTGTTATTCAAATAGTCAAAGCTGCACAGAGAACTGCAGCAACAGCAACAAAGTTTAGGAGGACGCAGCAGCACTCTTGATCACAGCGGATTGAGGGTGCTTTGGGCCCCTGGGAAACAAGTTTGTTGGGCCCCCACCACAAAAAACATAATGAAAAATCAAATATGCCAATTATGCTATTGCTGCAGTGCTTAATCCATCTGGTTAGCAGAGCTGCACTGTGGTGTGCTAGTTTGAACATGAAGACATTGAAGTAAATGAATATTAGCGACTAATTACAGAGATTTTGTGTTGAAGTTGAAGAGTGTTAAACTTCTTTTCTGTTTTCCAATTTTTGATACTTTGAACTGCTCTGTCAAAGTACCACTCATCAGCACAGTCATGCGTGTTGATAAAACACAGGATCACATCCCAGCAGATCCGGTAAAGAGCACAGACGAGCAAGTTGTGGTTCAGGAATCCCTGGCATGTTGATAGAAGAGTTCAGCTTATGCAGCAAAGAAGCTCAGCTCTCCAAGAAGAGCTACGATCTATGCACAAGAGATTTCAGAAAGAGACAGAAAAAAGACTTTAGTATAAGATCCTCATAAATGGCATGAAGTCTATGTTGGAGGAGAATTTCAAAGTAGAGAATCGACTGCATGAGCTGAAACAGAAGCAAAAGGAGGTCTGGAGTGAAAAGTATGAAAACTCCTAAATTCATCTGAGCACACTCAAACAGGTGGGTTTGGAAAAGGAAAAGAAAGAAATCATCCAGGAACTTGATTCCAAAAACCCACTTTAAGACTCGAGGACATGTCTCCTTCAAGCCGTTGCTCCTCGTCTGGAACTCCCTCCCATTGTCAGCAGATTGACTGCTGAGTGTTTTAAATCCCAGGTCAAGATGTTTTTATTCAGGAGAGCTTTTGGTTGATTTCAGTCCTTGTTCCACTACGTTTTACTGTGTTTTACTATGTTTTTATCCTATTTTATTATTATCATTGGATTTGTGTTTTAATTTGATTTTATGCTCCTTTTGTAAAGCACTTTGTGATTCTGTCTGGGAGAAGTGTTACAGAAATCAAACTATTCTATTCTATTCTATTCTATTCTATTCTATTTGAAGCTTCAGGACAAACTTGTCAGAGTTAAAAATAAGTTTGTCATTGCAAGAGAAAACCATAAATCTGCCCAGGACCAAAACTCTGAGCTCAAACAACATCTTTCTAATCTGAAGTCAAAGATCCCACAAGAGGAAGATCTGGTGTCGAGTATGGCCATTTCTGCTGGTAATCTGGAAGAAAAATACAGAAAGGAATGGGATCAGTACAAGGCTTTGCAACAGGAAAAGGTAGCTCTCCACAAAGAGTTCAAGAGCAAATGCAGTGAAGAACCAAAATATCCAAGCTTGAAGCTGAAAAAAAGGATTTAGAGAGAGACAGCGAGCAAATTAGAAAGGTTACGTCCATCTGCACCAAGCAGTGTGAAAAAGCATTAGCTGCTTTAGAACAGCTCGATGACCTGAAGTCTAACGTCATGTCACTGGGAAAGGAGAAAGAAACCCTCTTCAGAGAACAGAGAGAACTTTTTCCTTCAAGAAAGGAAAACAATGAACTCCTAGTCTTATTACTGTCTGTAAATCAGAGCGTATACCGATCGAGACTGAGGCTGCAGGATGGAAAGAGAAGACTCTTGGAAGAAAAATGCAGCTCTGGCAGAGGAGGTCTCAGAATGTAGATTCCAGATCCAAAAGCAGATAGCTGCTCAAAGCGAGCTTTAGTGTGCTGTTGAAGGACATGGAGGTTCAAAACCCCAATCAGACTAAAACAACTCCAAAAAAGCAGAAAACGCTGTGGAGAAGGCCCTGGACAAAGAAGCTGAGAAGCAGAGACTACGAGCATTTGAAAGGGGTTGATGATGAACGCAGCAAGGAGACAAAACAGTCAGATGGGCGTGGCTTAAATTTTAGTCTTTAAGACATTTCATCAGGACCCTGATGACTCTCAAGCAGCTTTGCACATCAGCTTTGCACTGATATGCAGCCCTTTGCTAACGTAAAGCTGCTGACTAGAGCTGAATGTATACATAAACGGTAAAAGAATTACAATAGTTCAAAGGATGGAGCTAAAGCTCTGCTGTTAAAGGGTGAACAGTGAATTGGTTAGCATTTGAAAAAGGGGGTGGCAGGTTAGTTTGTTGGGTAACTTTAATATAAGTATATAATATAGGTTTTCTCCAAGAACTTCGGTTTTCCCACCAAAATTAGAAGTGATTGGCTGATATATCCTTCTCCCTGAATCACCACCTTATCATGGTGGAGGGGTGTGAGTATAACCCTAAGGAAAGATGTGGTTAAGGGGATTTTCCCTTCTCCTGTTAGGGTCACAGTACATACACTATCATTTGAAAGTTTGTACACACGACGTGTCCAAACTTGTAACTGATCATGTAGTTCCTGAGGGTCAAGCAGGACTGAGACGATTCAGAATAAAAAAATCTTCAGGGCACCAAAGATCTCGTTTCTCCACAGCTCAAGTTCAAATGATGCTAAACTCTCCCCAAAAACAGTCAAATTACAACAAACAAATGAATGATCACTTTGAAGATCAAGCAAGTTATTCACAAAAATGTCAGTCCTCTGTGCGTCCACCACCTGCAGGAGTTCTCAGAGGCCTTAGCAATGGACTTTGATGACTGACATGAACATTTTCATTCTGAACAAAACTCCAACCTTCTTAGAAAAGTAAGTCCAGCATTATAGAATGAAAACAAAGATCTGATCACGATCAAAGATGTATGTGAATTCAGCATTCTGCTCCAGAATCTCTGTACAGGTGACACAGCAAGACAGTGATCACCAAGATCAGCAGCCAATCAGGATGCAGAGCACAATGCTCTATTAAAAACAAAAAAGGCATGCAAAGTTAAGTGGAAAAAAATCTGTGAAACAACCAGACCGCAAAATGGGAATAAGGGAAACTCTGTAGAATAGAAAAAAAGAGCTTGCTTTTTTTTTCACCAGCTTGGTACTGACTATGTCATCGATCGGTACTGGTCTGCAGCCCCGAGGCTGGAAACCACTGCTGTGTAGAATGCCCTAAGTTTATCATATTTACACAAATATTTGAGTGCAAGCAGATCTTTAAAAAAGGATTCTATAAAACTGGACGTAGCTTTTCATGATGGAAAAGTCACAAAAATGTCCTAAATTTCAAACAGAATGTTCAAATAAAAACCTGCAGTGACTCAAGGAATAAATGTTTCTGCAAACGTTATACCTTTCAAATTACCAGCATGCATTGTTTTCTATAGTATTACTTTTTATGAAAATCTGAGGTTTCATCCAGAAGAACATGAACAAGTAAGTCCAGAGGTCTGTCTGTACAATGTTTTACATGTTAAAATGATGTTAGAAAAATGATTTTAAAAAAAGCTGAAATAAAAGCATGGTGGATTGTCTCCGGACTAGAAAAATGTTTGCAATCGTTCAAAAGATCAAAAAGTTGTTTAACTTCTGAGCAGGAACTCACAGACAGGGATTTTTCCTAACAAAACTCCAGTTCCTGAGGTTCTACTGGACTTGAATACTGCTTTCTGTTGCCTGGAAAAGGTTCTGCTGACATCACGAATGACCCAGACTCATTCATGCTGTCTGCAAGACCTTTGCACCACACTCTTTCTTTAAATAGAATTAAAAGCTAAAAATGAAACTAAAAAGACAAGGACAGAGTTGGTTTTCTGGTGTATATGTCCTAAAGCTTCTCCTTTAGAAGAGCCGAACAGTCAAAACCATTTTCCTTTTGCTTTGCATCACTGCAGCCAGACTGTTAACAGGACGTCTTAGGAGGAGATGCGGGATAACCACAGATGCTGCTGCGGCTGTAGGTTTTGGGGTTTTCAATGATAACACGGAAACTCTTTTGCATCATCTTCATCACTGTTATTATGAAAGAGAGGGTATTTGATATGTCTTTGATCAGAAGGTGAAGGACAGAAGCATCCTGCTGGGCTCCAAGACAGGAATTGAAGCGCTGCAGAGTGAGGTGGAGACTGCTCTGTGGCGCCGGGGGGAGCTGGTGTAATTGAGACCAAAGGGAGTCCGTCCATTTTGGGTCCTGGAGGGATTTCCCAGCAGACCTCATCGGCTCATCTTCAAAGGCAGAAATGGAATGTCAGTCTGTTCACAGATCTTTATCCTCCACAGACCCCGAGTCCAACAGAGATGCAGCAGAATTGCATCATTACCATAGGAAAGTGAAAAAGACTGAAAGATCTAACAAGCTGGTGACAGCTCCCCTCGGTGTTCAGTGGGGGGGGCTTAATGGACTTCTTAGCAGAGATTTCTGTCTTTTCGATTTGAACTCTGTTTATGTTCACTCAGCTCAGCAGTATTGATACCTGAAAGGAAGAAGCTTTTGGTCACTAAAAATCACAGTCTTCCTCACAGAAGCTGGTCTTCATCGCCTTCAACAGCTGATAACAGAAAACTCAGCCGTGATTAGGTGAAAGAAAGCAGAGTGAGGTGAAGATGGCTGGTAAATGTTTGTCATCATCCATCAGGCTTGACTTAGACCCCCCCCATAAAAATGTAAATGAAGACAAAAAGAAAGGAACGTTGTTGAAGGGCAGACTGATTCTCAGGGTGGAAGAAAAGGGGAGGAGTAGCGAAACAGTTGGATGAAGACAGCGAGTCAGACAATGTTCTCCACTAGATCAATGCTGCATCTTAGAGGCAGCAGCAGCAGCGGCCCCCACGCCAGACACGAGGCCTATAGACAACCAGAGGAGCTGCTTCACCTCCCTCTGTTAGCGCTGCAGCACTTCTGACAGTCCCTCTCTTCCTTCAGACTCAGACAAGCGTCCCATGGCTTGAAGCTTTCGTCTACGTGGGACACGAGAGTTTCTGATTTGAGGAGCATTCAGCCTTTACCACAACTGAACCGTCTCTGTGAGCTTTCCGAGCCCACTGCAGGATTTATTTTGGGGAGGGGTGTTAGGACACGCCTGCATCTCACCTTCTTCCCCCTTACTCACTCTTCAGTATTGTATATAATGTGTTCACTACGACCAGTCACCCGCAGCTTGAACGTAGAAAACAATGTGCATGAACACTTTCTCTCTACAAGTTCGTGGAGCTGTCAACCACCTTGAAATTCCTTGCAGGTCACCTCCATGCCCGTACAGCTTTGACCCTTTTTGACCTGCAGACAGCCCGTATCTACCTGTAAGGGCAGCGCTGATGAAGGCTGAAGAACTTTCTAAACGAAACAGTGAGTGTGTCTTAACACAGTCATCGACAGCCATCCTCCCGGCTCCCTGGTTCTGCTGTCCAACAGTACTTTGTAGAAAGTGGAAGGTGATTCAGCTCTGATGGGATTTGGATGATGAATACAGATTAGAGTGTAATTCACCCGTTGCATTTTTCCTAAAACTGGTTTCCTGTGGTGTGAGAATGGTGTGCAGAATATTCTTCATGTGAAGAACCCTCAGACTGTTGGGGATGAATGCTTTCTGTCTTTAACAGCTGCATTCTCACAGCTGAACAAACAGCATGCTCCACAGGCAGACTCAATAGTCATTTAACATGAATCCCATCCAAACCTCATTTGTTTGGTTCCTCATGAAACAGAGCATATTTGGAAAGTATTGTGACTCGTAGCTGTGTACGCTCGGAAATGGTGGAGTACAAATATGTCATTTGCACTGGGCTAATACAAGCAACACGCGTTTGAGCTTTAGTGTCCATTTTTCCTGAAGGTTGTGGTGATTGACAGAGATAAGCAGATGGAGGCCAGCATTTGATCATCAACAGGTTCTTATGAAGCTTTAGCTGCATGATCGATTGGCATCTTTTCAAACTGTTCGGCATGAAAAAAACGAAAGATGACGCAGATATCTTCAGGCAGTGTGGAGTAATGTTTGGCTAAGCCAACACACTTTCATGGAAGTTTAGCTCATATACAGAAGAAGGCATTCTGTACTCCTCCTTACAGCTCATCTTTGGGAAAACGATAAAAAATTAAGTTAGATTTGTTGATAAGGAAGCTGCTGGTGGAACACCATGATGTGCTAAGAGGGTTTTTAAAAAAAACCTGAGGTGGACGAGTGCTACCGTGACATTTTTGTTCCCTCCAGAAGTACAGCCGGGTCAGGCGCTGCAAACAGCTTCGACCAACTTCCGGTGGCACACCTGACTAGGTCGTGACCAAATCTCGTTGGTCGCGATTTGGTTGCGAGATTTGAAGCGGCCCACAGCCGTGATCTGTGTCCCACGAGCCGGCTCACTGAAGCTTCAAGCCATTTTCTGCAGTGAAATTGAGCGTCAGAGCGCCTTTTGACATGGTGGGTTCCCTTTGTCCCACAATATGTTCCCGTAGCTCTCAGTAGAGAGTTTTGTTGATAAAATGAGCAGATATGTGGCTGAATGTTGACTTCTTAGTTTAAAGTGTCCAGTACTAGAGGACCATGATGAGTGAGTGAGTGAGTGGGATGAGGGAATTAAAAGGAAAAATGATGAAAGGGACTCAGATGAGTAAATAACTGAAGACCTCAT
>BSAI01000015.1:391199-402347 GCA_036245035.1 Adrianichthys oophorus | reverse complement strand
AGGTCAGGTCAGGTCAGGTCAGGTCAGGTCAGGTCAGATCAGATCAGGCTGAGCCACTCAGCATGCAGGCTGGATGGCACAAAAATGGCGTCTTTGAAAATCAGGATGATTAAAACGGAAAAGTGTGAGCAACCTGTGAGAGTTTCCATTACATCTAACTTTATTGTTGATTTTTGAAAAAGGAGCAAAACGGGCAAAGAAAGATTATTTTTCTTGTCATTCTTCTTCCTCTTTCACATCTCTGCTGTTCTTTCATGTCAGTCCTGCTGCCTTCATCTAACTTCGCAGATGTAATGTTTTCATTTTCTCTCCATCTTTCTTCCTCTCATCTCCTCCCACCTCCTGCCTTTCTCTTCTCCTCTCATCACTCCATCTCTGTCATCGCCTCGCCTCCTGCATCCTCTCTCCTCCTCTCTCTGCTCTTCTCCTCTTCCCTTTTCTTTTGAGCTGTGAAGTGTGTAGCTCATTAGTTTGCTCGCCACACCATCTCCCGTCAGTCTGTCCTTCACATTTCACTGCACTGCTAAGAAGTCATTTACTCTGCTGTGGTCCCCCCCACCCCCCCACCCCCCGCAAACCTCACCAGCCGAGCCGCCATGCGGTTCCATCTTCATTTTGCAGTAGACAGTAGAAAAAGACATCCCAGGACCCTCCTCCCCCCACCCACCCATTCACCTAAACTCTGAACACAGTGTAAGCAGAATATTCGGGGGGGGGGTTAGACTTTCAGAAGACAACATTTGATGAAGCGGAGGGGAAATGCAGGAGGAGGGAAGGAACATGGCTCAAGCTTCTTAAAGCAGAGACTGTGAAGGCTTAGTATTCATGGGAGTGGGCGGAGCATCAGCGGCCAGAGATCCCAGTGGGAATGTAAAGCTCTTACCTCAGACTCAGCAGGGTGTTTGGGTGCTCTTTAGGCCTTTAGGATGGAAACCTGGGACACACTTAACATGAAAGTCTGTCTGGTGACGTGAGGAAGCTGCAGCTTCAGAAGTTTAGCTCTAATTTCAGTGAATTAACTTTGACATTCTCATTTTATCCATTACTTTAATTTTACTTGAACAATGTCTGCCATGTTGAAGAGGTCTAGAATGAAAGCATTAGCTCATAGTCTCTGTACAGAGTGAATGTCCTCATTTATTGTCACTGCAGAAGAAACCTGAGAGAACTGAGAGGATCTAAAACCCTGTTTCTTTTAAAGGCCTTTATCCTGCTTTTCTAAACCTTTCAGAGTAAACTATATCCATATATATGATGATACATTACCTTTGGCACACTAAAGAACATTTTTTTTATTTAATTTTTTACTTATTTTATGAGCTCTTTTCTCACCGTCTGCGTTTTGTCCACGACAACAAACAACATCCAAACTTTTGCAAAGATGCATGTGGGTGTGTGTGTGTTAGCCTGGGGGCGGGGCTGGCGGCTCAGACGCTTCCTGGAAGGGGCTGTTCCCCACTATGTGATGTCACAATGTGAGGAACTGCTTGTTTTCCACGATTTGGAGGGGCTGGTGCTCAGAGAGCAGCTTTTCAGAGGAATTCTCAGAAATGTGTGAATGGCTCAAAATATTGCTTTGGGAATGTTTATAGTGGGGAATTAGCATTAAATTAACACTTAAAAGCTAAAAAAAAAAGTTTATTTTGCATGGTATAGGCCCTTCAAAAGTATTCATCTGGATCTTAACACTTTCAATTTCCTTTCTTTTTTGAGCTTTTGGAAAGAGATGGAGCTGACCCCAACAACCACGTGACAACATTTTGTGTGTTTATGTTATTTTATTTTACATTATTTTCAAATGACTATTACAGTATGAAATAGCTATATGACACCAACATTTAATGTTTAATAAAAAGGAAACCTTAGATATGTTATTTTATAGTTGTAAAATAGTTTGGTCTACTTTTGGAAGTCAATAAAAGCCTGAAGAGCAAAAGCAGATGTGCAGCAACAAAACATTGGTGTCATAGAGGATCAAATGCTGAAGTCTTCAGGTCCTTATTTGAATGAATGACAACAATAAAGGAAAATGACTTTTAAATGGACCAAAAATGGTTGTGTCCAAAGTTCTTACAGTCATATTTAGGTTCTGTAGATTCTTCCAGATGTGGATTTTCTTTTGTTTCTTCAGGTTTTTCTTTGGCACAGCACAGTAAAATGCCACTGTGGATGCTCTGTTTTGACATGTTTGTTCTTTTCTTTGTGAAAAGCAAAGAGCTTTTATTCTGACCTGGAAAGAGGCACGCCCACCAGGGAAACGGAGTGGATCTCTCCACCTGCTAAAAGTAGATGCTTTTAATGAAAAGAGCTGTAATGCAATCCTCGACATCCCTGTGGTAATTTGGCAAAAGTATGTCAGAGAATTCATTATGACCTGCAGCAAATTGTGTCAACCTGTAAAAAAAGAGAATATTACACTTCCTTTAAAGTACTTTATTCCCTTTTCCCCTCCTGGTCTAAATGTGCGATTTCTTTTTTAACAGTCCAATCCATCCTCTGCTAAACTGCACAGCTTAGAAAACAGAAAACACAAAGATCCCAGACTGTAGCAAAACCCAGGAGTCCAACACACACTAACACACAAACATTCACACACTAAAACACATACATTCACACACTAACACACAAACATTCACACACTAAAACACATACATTCACACACTAACACACAAACATTCACACACTAAAACACAAACATTCACACACTAAAACATAAACATTCACACACTAACACACAAGCATGCACACACTAACACACAAACATTCACACACTAAAACACAAACATTCACACACTAAAACACAAACATTCACACACTAACACACAAACATTCACACACTAAAACAAAAACATTCACACACTAAAACACATACATTCACACACTAAAACACATACATTCACACACTAACACACATACATTCACACACTAAAACACATACATTCACACACTAACACACAAACATTCACACAGTAAAACACATACATTCACACACTAAAACACAAACATTCACACACTAACACACATTCACACGCTAACGCACAAAGTACTTCACACACTTAGAGGCTGGTAAAAAAAAACACAATCATGCAATATGACTGAGATGCTCTCTAGATCTTCCAACTCAGAAAAGCTCCAAGCTCAAAATTAAGTAGAAAATCCACATAAGAACAGGAAGTACTTTTTCTGTGGGTTTTTATTTGTCCTACAAATCTGTCTGATGCATTCTGCAGAAGGAGACACATTTCATCTAAAATCAACGACTCTATTTTTTGACAGTAACTTGCCATAATGATTATCACTGTTTGTGGCAAAGAACAGACGGCAAAGCTTTGTTTTTGTTAAATAAATAACCCACACGGTGGATTTGGGAGGTTCATCTGACATTGCCTTTAATCAATTCTGACATGAGATTTTAATATGTTGAATTGGGGTGGGGGGTGAAGGGTGCTGGCCTTTCAAGCAAACGTGTCTCCGCTCAATCATCTGTTCACCTTTCCCCCCCATGTGTGGGGAAATTAGAGTAACTCGGTGCTGCAGTCTGCATGAGGGATAGGAAGACAGAAATGAAAAAAAAAAAACTATCAACACTGGGAAGTCTGGTTGATGTATGTGCCAGCAGATTGTTTTACTTTATGTAAATCCTAACCTTTCTGTCGGCACTGGCTGTTCAGTTTGCTGACAGCATGGAATGCTTGTGTCCTGTTGAGAGGATGAGCAGAGCGGCAGATTTGGAGAAAGACAGAGGAAAGGGATCTGTCACTGCTGACTAATTACTCTGCAAGCCAACAGTTGAGTCCTCTGTTTACATTTGGACAGCTGAGAGATGCTGGGATGAGCATCATTAATCAGATGTTTTCTCCTGCAAACCTCCACCGCGCACACATCAGATCATGAGATTACAATTAACCATCCGTCATGTTTTTGATTTGACGTGAAGGATGGTATTTCTAATTATCAGAGTTTGCAGTGATGAATAACAATCAAGAGCAGATGTGCTTAATCAAAAAATCAGGACATTTTTACCAAAACCTTTTGTTAACTTGGTTACACAAGAACAGATTATAGGATCAGAAACATACACCTGTTGTGGACTTACACAGGTGTAAACTGTCTTTAAGCTTTAAGACACAGTCTCTGTCTGTTCTGAGTAGCTTTTCTTCTTGTTTGTAGGGTGCATTGTGTATCCTTGTATAACGCTTTCTACTTTCCTTGAAGGCCAAAAGCTCTACAGTCACAGTCTCATTCACACACTGATGGCGGTTCTGCCGCCGAACACTTCCGCCTACCTTCCACCAAAGGCAATTTGAGGTTCAGCCTCCTCCCCAAGGACACTACGACACATGGGTGGGAATCGAACCTGCAGTTTTCCAATCAGGGGCGGACCGCCCCACCACTGCCCCACAGCCGCCCCATTTGTCTCCAATATCAGCAGAGGATGGAAGAAAATTAAAAGCATGGATGTTAGAGGAGTCCCTGCCTTATCTCTTTAGTCATGGACCGCTACTCATGAGCTGCTTCAGGTCATCTGGCACTAACACACAGAGACTGCACAAGTACACACTTAGATAAAGGCCACTAGACAAGCGAAGAGGAAGAAGAGGAGAGTCTTGAAAGGAGAGGAAGATGTTTCTGTGCTGCTGAGTTTGAATCCAGGACAAGCTGCAAGAGCAGAGGAAAGATGCAGAATTCAGCTTTTTAGACCCAAAAATACTAAACACAACCTAAAAGAGCAAAGAATGGAATATTTGTAGGGATTTTCACTGAGGAAATTGGTGACTTGGTTGTTGACAGTGTAATGATGAAGTCTGAATTTAGCTCAGCTTAGATCTGCTCTGAAATGAGCTCAGATGTCTCAACACATCAGACTCCATCATCATCATCTCCATCATCGGCTGTGATTGATGATGGTGAAAGACAGGTTTGAATCGTCTGCTGTGTTCTGGACTTTTGGAAAACGAGCAGCTAGTTGGAGGCAGCGAAAAAACGGCTGTAAAGACAAGCTGTCGATCTGCATTTACTCGCTGAGACATGATTGTGACGGAGTGACAGGCGGCTCAATGCAAACACGCTAAAAACGCTTAGAAGAGACGGCTCCTCAGGAGCAAACCAGAAGGAAGAAGGTTCTAATGCATGTGTGTGTGTTTGTTACTGCGTGTGTGTTTGTGTGTGCGTGTCCCCATGTGCGTGTATCCTGGTATGTTCCAGGTCTTCTGGACCACTGAGCTGCTCAGACTCCACTCATCACTGTCACCACTCGGCCGCTCTGACAGTCATCCGGGGCAGCCATGACAGGCGTAAGTAACATGTTTTCTCTTGGAATCCAACACGCTGTGACTTCTGCTCTCTGACACGCCGGTGCCCACTCACCCCTTACAGGTCAGCCACTAATTACAGGTTCAAGCGTCTTCGTGTGAAATGCCAAAGACTTTAATGAATCCTTCAAATTACTGTCAGTCCAGCTGGAATAAAGACGTGCAGGAACAGACAGAACCTTCTTATCAGAACCGTGATGTCAACGACCTTCTAACATTCATTGAGATGACAAATGAAAATTTTGAAGGGAAATGGTATTACTAGTGTTTCGTTTTTAAATCAGAGATTATCTTTAAGATTCAGTTTAATTCAATTGTATTTCTATTGCCCAAAATCACAACCATAGTCATCTCAATGGGCTTCACAGCAGTCACACAAACACATAAAGTGAAATATAAACAATAGCTGGTTGCTAAACTCAACTCAACTCAACAGACTAAGATAAACTGGCATCCCTGCCCTTAGAACCTCCTTCTCTGTGAGGAAAAACTACAAAAAAAACTATTTTGGGGAAAAATCAGAAACCTCATGGATGTCCTCATGAAGGAGGGATCCTCTCACAGGACGGACAGGTGATGTGCTAGAACTGTTAGGAGAAGAAGAAGAATTTATCAAACTCTACAACTACATGTTTGAAAGTGTAGCAGATGGGCGTCATCCAGATGAAACTGAAGGACAGCCGAGGGTGTGAGACGACCCAGAGGCGAGGTCCACGGTCAAAGACAGAAGCACAGACAGTCCACCTGGAATTTATCCTGTTCCCCCAGAGGGCAGTGGGAAACAGGGACAACATATGAATCACACTGCACCAAACAGAGGCATGATGAACTCAATCAAAAATATTACTGGGTAAATGATAAGGAATAGAGAGAAGTAATAGAGGACAGAACCCCAGTGCACCATACTTTCTCCAGATTCTAACTTCTAGGATCCTGATAGCAACTAACTGGTATTGAAATTTGATTCAAACATGTTAATGAAAATTATAGTTGTTCCCCCAAACATCATTACTGTAGGTGAGGTAGGGGCAGTGGCGGTTCTGGCACAAATGATGTCCTGGGTGAGCCACATCAGTAGCGCCCCTCAGTGATGACACCCTCAGTACAACCCAGAAAACTACTAATGCTTATTATCCCATTTATTACTATTCATAAAAAGTAGAATTAGAGGCTTGTTTATTCTTCCAGCTTATATGACTGTTATTAACATAATCTTTTAGCTTATGCTTCTCAGCAATGGTGTTGTTTATGCTTCTCACTGCCAAACCAGATAGTCAATCTTGATCCATGGATGACTCAGACCGACCTTGACCAACGAGTGCTTACTAATGTCGTCTGGTTCCAAAATGCTGATGTCTGTACTGCGGAAAAATGGCGACTGAATAGACTTCAGTTTGATGGAATCGGAGGGAAGGCATTTTCTATGGGTGATGTCACAGGCGCTTCGTCAATGACTTGAACGCATGTTACCGAGAGCAGTGTGAACGTAGCTTTACACACATTTGGAACATGAAAACCGGTTCAGGGAAAATGAATTAGTTTGATTCATTTTGTGGACTAAATAAAAATTCTCTCTTTCTATGTACTATTATTACCTTCTCCTTAAGGAGGGAAATGTGATTTCCTCTGTATGTTTGTTGAGAGGCTACATGCCCAAAGTGTTTGGTGACAAAACAATATTTCTGGTACCAATGGGGTTCTGCACTCAGCATGAACCCATTAATACAGAACAGAACACAGATCAAACTGACTGGATTGCATTGAAATGTTTTGGCTACTTTTTTTGGTCCAACGTTTTCCAACTTAAATGAAAAACAATGAGGTGTAAACGTCAGAGACATCAGGTGCACCAAACAGCAGAGCTTAGCTGTGAAATATACAGAGAAGATCTTCTACTTCATCTTCTCAGGCATTTCCATTCATCACAGTTTAAACGGACGGTTTTATCCTTTGGTAGGTTCGTTCATCCTGGACTGTGGTGGTTTCCTCTTCCAGTTGCTCACTCTGCTCCTTCAGACACAAATGCTTCACTCAATGATCTGTCTTATCTACAGTTACTGTGTAATGCTGCTTAGTTCAACTGAGCAGAAACTGGAACAAATCTATTAACAGCAACACAAGGCACAGGCATCTTTTAATCATGATGTTCAGAATAACCTGCAGAGCTTTACCAGCTTCTTCCATGTCTTCCCTCCTCACCTTGGCTTTGTTTGTCTTCAGATAAATCAAACTGCATGTCTGACGTGTGTTATGGAGAATGAAGAAAGAATTGTTCGCTGTAATGGAAGGTAAAAGCTTTTAGAAGTGCATTCATCTGTCTCCACCTTCCGTCAGTTAGACCAAGAACAAACTCATTTTAAAGTCCTTTCAAACTTCCTGAAGTACTGGTGTTTTGGTGCAGCTTGCACTTTTTCAAAGTTTTCTGTCTTTCATCTCAGCTAAAAGTTGCAACCTGAGTTTCTCCTTCATTACTCCTCAATGAGAAGCTGTCGGACCCAACAGCACATTACATCCAGATTACAGTTTATCCACAATTCTACAGTACCAACGTGACGGGAGGTAAGTGGAGAAGACAGGCCTAAACTCCTCTTTAGCTTCACTTCACCGACCACCAGCCCAATTTAGTATTGACTGTAAAATTTTATTGATCAGCACTTGCTGCCCTTTTCTCTTTAGAGCAGCCTAATAGCATCACATTGTTCCACTGATGTTGTAGTAAAAGAGCTGTATGAGGCATGCTGAGCACAGACATTTGCAGTCATGAACAAACGTCTTCTTGCATCTTCTATCGCTCTGTATCACTGTTTGCTCCAACATTCTCACACAAATGCATGAGCCAGGCTACGGCTGATTACTTCCTCTTTTGCCCTCAGGCTCAGACTGAACAGGAAAGTTGGTATTATGAATACTTTAGTAGGTGTGAGTGAAGTTGTGATGCCAAAGGTCACCCAAGCGGCAGCCTCCATCATTGCAGGACTCTTCAAAAAAGCCATCATCCACACTATACTCTTCATCCAGCAGACCAACAGCAGTGAAGCTGAAGTCGGTTAAAGAGTGGGTGAGATGAAACATGGCAGCGGCACAAGCTTTCCTCCAAAACTCTCTAAAGTGGCTCCACAGGGACGCTTTGTGCTGCACCAGGAGCTGACATTGTCTGGGAAATGCACCAGATTTAGGAAACCTCTAATTGATGTCTTTGTTTGAATGCATTCTCCATCTGCAGCTGAAAGTTAATCTGTAGACAAAAAAATGTAGCATGTGCAAGGTCTGGAGAGCTGAGTTCAGTATTTCATTTGCAGAGAGATGATGATGATGGTCACACAGAAGGTGAACTAGGCAGTGGATGGATGCAAACCTTTATGATGTGGGCCCTGGTCATCATCAAACAGTCTGTGGATTTCTACACATATTTCATGTATACTTGATTATCTTGCAAAAAACACACAGAATCTGGAAAACTTCTCCTGCACTGATCAGTACCAGGTATTTATCTCTGAGTCACACTGGCTAAAGTTTTGTCTATAGATGCCCTGGATCCATTTTAGGTCACATCCAATTGGATTGTTCAGAATGAACCAAAATTGAAAGTGAATCCAATCAGCAACCACAAACAATGAATCGAAATTTGTTAAAATGAATTGCAATACCGCAAGTAGAACTGGTTTCTGATTTGTAAAAATTCAATAAAAAACATGTAACAATTATTTGTTTATTTATTTGGTTGTTCATTTTTTTTTGTTTATTTATTTTATATAATATTATTGAGCTCTCAATCCAGGATCAAATGATCTTTCAGGGCAAAAATCAATTTTCTGTGAAATGTTTGGAGCTAGTTTAAAGGTAGACTTTATGATGAAGATTTTCAAAGTGAAGGTAATCCACCGTATCTGTAACTTTATTATGAGAGTATGTGAAACATTCGAGAGTCAGTTGTTGCATATTAGCCAGAGCAGCTTGGTACTTGGAAACCCGTCTCTATAAATCCATAAGTCAAGGAAAATTCCCAGTTTTGTCTGAAAACAGCAGCTTTATTTTTCTTTGAAGTCGAAGGCTCTGCTTCGGTTTCCTCGCTGGCTCTTTTCTTCCCAAAGACACTTTCCAAATACTAGCGGTCCGAGCAGCTGCTTTAGGTTAAGTGACGTGCCAGGACCGGCAGATGTGGTGAACAGAATTTGTTACTTTTCCAAAATAAAACTTTCCTTCAGAATCAGAAAATAAACAAAGCGGAAATAATCAAAGTTAGCTGATGTATTTTTTTTGGTCTGCGGCCCCGTTTAAAGTGGCCCTTGGACCGGTACCAAACCGCAGCCCGGGGGTTGGGGACCCATGATTTAACGGGTTATCCAAAGCATCAATATGTGACGCGGAGGGTGTCCCTGACTGCTCGTCCTCGCTTGGGAGCGAGAATGTGTTTGTGTGTCCTGCTGTCATTGTGTCATTGTCACAAAAACACAGTTTAGGCCTTAGTCACATGACCAAGTCTAGTCTTAGTCTAGCATTTAGTAAGTGTGTCATGAAGAATTTTTAAAGCTAACGGCAGTTCCATGCACTTATGACGTACAGGTGATGCTGTCGTACGGTGTCCTGACGGCACACTCTATTGTTATTAAGATGTATGTAGTGGCTCCTTACTGACCGTGCACAAATGCTGCACGCACGGGGTGTGCACGTACCTGTAGGACGCCTGTATGAAAGTCAGGCTACAGCAAGGAGCGCACACGTATCACGTGAACAGAACTAACGGGGTCATTGTTCAGTCCACAGGATTTGGGGAGTTGAAAAAAATGAAAAATCTGTAGGACACGCCTGCATCTCACCTATTTCCCCCTTACCTCCCCTCAGATGTTGTATAAGTGACCTGTCGCCCGCAGCATACCCATAGAAAACAGGTTTGGCCATTTTTCATTGGCAGACAGCCCATATGCACCTGTATAGACATTTGGGACCAAGGCTTAACCATGAAACATGCAGTAGTTTTCATCAGATAACTGTAGCAGCAACATAAATGTTTGAGGTTCAATCATCAGGTAAAGGGCTCATCACCGCCAGCGTCCAGCTATGTAGCAGAACGTGAGCTCACAAGGACATGAACAAGTGGAACAAATAAAACTGTATTTGCAGAGTAAACACAAATGTGCCGTGAAATGGGTAGAATGAAAAATGCTGCATTCTTCTCTTCAGTTCTTGTGGGGTTCAGCGTCTTGCCCAAGGACACTTCAACACATGGGCGGGTATGGCGGGAACCAAACCTGCAAGCTTCTGATCAGAGGTCGACAGCACTACTTTTTCACCAAAGCCACTCGATAATTTTTAATTTAAAACAGTATTTGTTCATTGAGCTTTTTAATATTTGTATCAGCTGGACTTCATGCCTTTAGAGGAAAAAGAAATCCACTTTCAGACATTAAAGAGAAAATGGAAACAAAATGCTCAAACCAGAAACGCGAACGTAAAATAAAAAAGAATTTAAAAAGAAGAAGAAGTTTAAAATGTATATAATTTAATTGTTTGCATAATGTGTTAACCCTATGCACTCTCTAATATTCAAACTGCTGCTAGAAACATGAATCATTCAAACTCATTTCTTACTGAAGCTCAGCGTCTGTAGACATCAGTTCATGTCTAAAAACACGACCGACTGAAGGTCAGACGAGAAGAAAAGTCTCCAAATTCTAAAAGTTGTCCTTTAAAAACATCCTGAAGGATCTTCAGCTGCAGGAAGGTTCTCCTCAGAGCTGCAGAGAAGGTTCTCCTTAGAGCTGCACAGAAGGTTCTCCTTAGAGCTGCAGGAAGGTTCTCCTCAGCACTGCAGGAAGGTTCTCCTCAGAGCTGCAGG
>BSAI01000015.1:376864-391189 GCA_036245035.1 Adrianichthys oophorus | reverse complement strand
AAAGCTGCAGAGAAGGTTCTCCTCAAAGCTGCAGAGAAGGTTCTCCTCAGAGCTGTAGAGAAGGTTCTCCTCAGAGCTGCAGAGAAGGTTCTCCTCAGAGCTGCAGAGAAGGTTCTCCTCAGAGCTGTAGAGAAGTTTCTCCTCAGAGTGGAGACGGTCTGTCAGACGTCTCTTCTGAATGCACATCACACCTGATACCTTCTGGAATCATTTGCTGGTCACCGCGGCGCGGGCTGCGGGTATGGAGCAATTGTTGGCTGAATGAATGGGTGTTCCAAGCAGCCTCCCCATCCCCGAGGTCACTTTGAAATGGGATAGATTTTTCAAGATTTCAGCCGAGGTTCTGGGGAAGGTCACTTCATTAATCACAGCTAAACGCTGCTGTCTGCACGTCTCCCGTTCGACCAGGCTCCGCCCACAGATAGCATCACTGATTGATTCCAATAAGTAATTACAGCTGGGTGCAGAATAACTCAGAGCATCATTTTGTGGTGAACCTTCATTACTGTGTGAAGACTCATTAGTTTAATGCCATGTCTTGCTGTGTGGCTTATGGGGGGGGGGCATCTCCCCTGTCTGTCACTGCTGTGCCGGTGAACCCTGTCTGCTGGTTCTTAAATGTCAGGTGAGGGTTTGCTTGAGAAGAAAGGACCTTGGGGGGGTGGAAGAGTATAAGTTTCCTGTGATGTCTGTGGGTGTGTGATGCATAAGTCACCAGTCAGTCCACTGTGTCTGTACTGATCACTGCAGCCCCCCCTCCCAAAGGCTTTTCTATGTAAATGATGTAAAACATGAGTAGAATTCTCAGACTCTGCTGCCTCATTTCCACCTGCTGTCAGTATTCCGAGCCGAATAATAAAAACTCTTCTCATGGCTGAAGACCTCCACACACAAACTGAAGTCTTGCCAGTTTATGATTTAGCACAAACAACCACAAAACCATCAATCAGGTCTGGATGTTCTTGTTAGCAGAGGGAGACAAACCGCTTCCTCGCGGTTCATTGTAGATCACTGCATGACGTTAGCTCCATCTTGTGTCTCAAACTGAAAAAGCAAAGAGCTGGGAGCATTCTGTCGCTTCTTTTGATGGTTACAGATGTGCTGTTTATGATAATGAATCAACAAGGACTTAAGAATATTCATGAGCCTGAGCAGAAGCCTGTTTGAACACATGACGCAGACTGAGATGAGTGTACAGCCCACATTTCAGTTCAATTCAACAAGTTCAGTCAAGTTGGTTTCTATCCTGAATTGTAGCTCTGAAACACAAACGTTTGCAGTTTCTGCTGGAATTTAATATGTCTGTATTAATAACTTCATCTGCAACTTCAGCGTTAACCAGAGTGAGCGTGTTAGTCTCCTGACCCTGAAAACCTCTCTGATTTTTGGTATTTCACTGACATTTACCCAGACAAAGTGACGGATGTGTTCTGTCAGCAGCTGATGGAAACTGCAGCTGAACCACAACGACCAAACCCAACCACAGAAACCAGAACTGATGGAGTCAGGATTATTTCTGCTCACTGATTACCCGCAGAAATGACCATAAGCTGGTGCGAGTGAGGAGGATGCAGAAGACAGGTTTAGATGGAGGCGAAGGATTCGCTTTAGGGACCCCAGATGGGAGGAGCCAAAAGAAGAAGGGAAACCACATTCAATGTGAACGAGAAAGTCTTTCTGACTATATTAGAGCGAATATATGAAACAAGTTGAGCTTTTTTGATCAATGCCTGTTTTTCAAATAGGATAATGTAATGTTAAGATTCACATTTTTCTGTTGAAATCACTTTCCACATTTTTGGTGCAGAAACTCCCTGCTGTCAGTCACTCAGCCTGTTATCATGTAACTCTGCTTTTACATCTCTAACAATCTCCTGACTTTGTCTCAGCTCATGGTTTACATTTTCAAATGTTTCAGCAACAACTTGACATCCTGCAGTTTGAGGTGCTAGGAGCCAAGTTAAAAACAAGTGCTGAACGTCTCACCCTGAAGAACCTTTGGGGTTTGTCCTCATTCTGAAGTTTGGTGGAGAATATCTTCATCCTCCAGCTGACATCAAATGAGACTTTCATCCAAAAAGCTTCATGGTTTTTTTATCCCAAATGACAAAGAACAGGAGAGACGTTCAATCACTTCTTTTGACTGAAATGTTTCTGTGAAATTCTTTCATTTTTATCACAGTGTTGTGCTGCTGCTGCTTCTGATAAGAGCAACATGTGAAAGTCAAATCCGTTATTTGCTTGAAAGGAGTTAATTTTCTAATCACAATGAAAAATATCCTGCAGAAGCAGACTTTAAAGAGCTCACAGCAGGTTAACATGTTAGAAAGAGAAGCAAAGCTTCGCTTACCATTAGAGGCAGTCGAGCACAATTTACATTAAAAAACAAAACCCTGAATAAAAAACTGGCATGTAAGATTATTGACAGTTCATCTGGCAGAACTGCTCTGCTTTATTTAAACTGTGTAGCTTCATGGTTATGTTTTATTCCACAAAAGGAATAGAAACCTGAAAAGGACTAGATTTACTGGAATAGAGTAGAAATATTGAGAATGATCCAATCATGATGACACAGAAAGTCAGAACACTGAAGATTCAGAGCCAGTGGGCCGGCCGCATGACCTGAAAACTGACAGTTACACAACTGCAGAAGATCGGGGAGCCGGCTGCACGGAGGGGAACCAGGAGCAGCAGGAGAGAGGCTCTTAGAGGACAAACACAGACTCTGAAAACATCAGCAAACCCCCAAACCCAGACGAGACACCTGACAGAAGAAGACAACAAACACCTTTCCTTCAAATGTCTTCAGCATGAAGCTGTGCTGAGGATTCTGGGAAAACAGCCTTCAGCTTTAAACTAAAAGATGAATCATAATCAAACCTCTGATGAAGAAAAATATTTCTTTGAATGGTTGTTTGAAATTCACATGTTGTCCCTGGGATTCTGTAAATGCCAAAAATCTTTACCAAACAGAAGACCTTCAGTCAACAATCAGAGAAGCCCCACAGCTCTGCCCGAGGAGGTTTGTCCACTAATGCCACTGACTGATGCTCCTCTTCTTTGGAAATACTTTTTCTTTCTGCATATGTTAGTCAGTCATTGTGCTCAGCAGGAGCTAATCACACAAGATATCCATCCATCTTCCTCTGCTCATCCAGGATGGGGTTGCAGGGGCAACAGTGTAAGCTAAGATGCTCTCCCCGGCCACTTCCTCCAGCATTCTCATGTCAGCAGAGAGACATAGTCTCTCCAGAGTGTCCTGGGTCTTCCCGGGGGCCTCCGCCCGGAACAACTCCCCATGGAGGTGTCAGGGAGGCATTTGACCCGATGCCCGAGCCACCTCACCTGGCTCCTCTGGATGTGGAGGAGCAGCAGCTCTACTCCGAGCTGGAGAGAGCTCGGTAAACATTGCAGATCAGGTAAATAAAAACACGGATAGTTCATTAATTGTAATTACACAGTGGAGTACTCACTGGTTGGAATTAAAAGAGCTTTGATTATTGCATCACGTTCAAGTTCACACGTCCATGTATAACTGATCTCGAAAGCATGGAGGTTCCGCCGTCGGCCAAACAACGACTGAATCCCAGTTAGAGATCCATCCCCCCATGAACTGTTTCCGTTTTGGACCATCAGGTGAGCCTGCACTGGATCAGTCAAGTTCTTCAGGGTGAACCCCAGCTTTAGCCGATGGTGGCTGGGTTAGGCTCCAGCAACACGTGAGCACGATTGCTTCATGACAACACCTCCTCCTGCATGTGGGAGGAGGGAGGTTCGTCATGCTGACATGTTTGTGCAAGTTGTCTAATGCACGCGGCAGAACTTTCCAGGAGTATCGTCGTTCGGGAATTCTGGGGCGGGAGAGGAAAACTTTGAGTGACGACATGACAGTTCCTGCTGATGAACGTCCAGGTTACATGTTTACAGGAAAGCAGAGATCACGGCTCAGCACTCATTGGACGATTCAAGAACGACGTGGTAAAGCCGAAAACAATCTTTGACCGGATCCACGTGGCATTCCCTTCAAAATAAAGTTTTGCGTTATTACACACGTATTTAATTCTGAAATGAAGCACAGACCCACTCTGATGAAAATAGTGTTTTTAACATGTCATTGTGTTGTTTTTCGAATGATAGAGGGCTGATATGAAGAACATTGAGCGTAAATTACATTTCTGATCATTTCGTTATTCAAGTTATTGTTTCATTTCATTCATTTATTCATTTATTGAGCACCTTCCACCACCAGCCAAGGAAGCCCAAAGTGCTGTACACAGGGAAAACAGATTTAACATTGTGTAATAATAAAACAAAGAGAATAAATGCATTAAAAAGAATAAAACCAATTTAAAACAATTCAAAACAATGTAAAACTAAAACCAGGATAATAAGGAAGGACTGGGGGGGGGTATTTTACAAGCAGGCTGGAGAGGTAAAAAGGTCAGTACCTGCCAGGGCCTTGAAAGTAAAAACAAGAATTTTAATAAAAATCAGGTACTGCACTGGCAGCCAGTTCAAAGAGGCCAAGATTGGTGTTATGTGGTCAAACTTTTTTGCCCCGCAAATAAATCTGGCTGCTGCATTTTGGACCAGCTGCAGTCTGGCTACTGAAGCCTTGGGTAACCCCGCACACAAAGAACTACAATAATTTAGTCTGGACAGCACAAAGGCATTGGTGACCATTTCCAGGTTCTTTTTTGAAATAAAAGACTTAATCCTAGCCAGACGTTGCATTTGAAAAAAGCAGGACCTGGTCACAGCATTTATTTGGAGGTCCAGTTTCAAAGCAGCATCAAGTTTCACCCCCAAATTAGTGACCACAGACTGTTCAAAAGGGGCAAAAGAGAGAAGATCAACATCATGATCCTTTTGACCACTAGGGATAAACACAATTACCTCAGATTTACTTTCATTTAGGTCAAGAAAGTTAGCTGACATCCATAACCTAACTTCAGCAAGGCAATCAATTACTCTTTTGATCGTGCGGTCAGGTCCCTTGCATATAGGGACATACATTTGGCAATCGTCTGCATAAAGGTGGAAATCCACCTTATGCTTCCCCAATATCATTCCCAGTGGCAACAAATAAATAGAAAATAGCAATGGGCCCAGAACTGATCCCTGAGGGACCCCCCACTTCAGGGGGTAACACTTAGACGAGTAAGGGCCCATTTTAACACAGAAAGACCTGTCTGAAAGGTAGGACCGCAGCCACTGTAGTGCTTCCCTAGAAAGCCCCACCTATTGTTCCAGCTGACCAATCAGGATCTAATCATCAACTGTGTCAACTATTGTGAATCAGGAGCAGACAAAAAAATGCTGTTTTAAAAAAATTGTATTTTGTGATGTAGAAAATACAAGCTCCCTGCTCCGCTCCGTTCTGATGCAGACAAATAGATCTGTGGACTTCTTTTTTTTCCTAGTTTGAGGTGGAATCTGGATCAAAACTCAACAGTTGGATTGCTCTGACACGGCTCGCTATTTTTGTTGCAACATTAATGTCAGGTTGGGGGTGTGCAAGGCGGTAAGCTAGCAGGAAAAAGTGTAAACAAATGGATCATGGGAAGTGGTGGCAGGCTTACTCCATGCCAACAGTCCTATCCACAACTCAGAGGTGAATTTCTAATGTACTCCTGCAGAAACTATGTCCTAGAAAACAACACAGGATTTTAGATTTTGGCTTAAAAAAAGCAGATCAGAACATGATCAGAGTGAGACTTCAAAGAAATGTAAAGTAACTGCATCAAGTTTATTTTTTATGTTCTGTTGTATGAACATCAGGGGAAAAGCATTTGGTTTTAGAACCCAATGTCACTATTTAATAATCTCACACATCAAACATACATCAGTTTTGAGCTTCTGTCTCTCACACAATGTTTTACCTTTAGAAATAAAGACAAAAATCTGATGGCCTTAAATTACATATGTTTTTAGGTTCTAATGATTTCCTTCCGTCATTATTTAACTTTAGTCAGCTAAGTTCTTGTAAGTTTGATGTTTCAAAAATATCATTGCATTCACCCAAATATTTACCATCCTTGTTTTATTGATATATTACATGTTTTTCAGATCACATTGAAAACAACAACAATAATAATAATAAATTAGCAAAAAGTATAAAAAAAATATGAAAAATTATCAAATGCAGTGTATACATATTATTTTGGTTGTTTCTTTTATGTTTACATTTAAATAAAAATAAAATAAAACACTTGAGTAATAATAATGTAACACAGGATTTTAGTGAATGTTTTCTTTTGTGGCAAGATGACTTATTTTGAAAGTTCTGTCCGGAAGTTGCGTTCGTCGTGTCTCTCCTGCTAGCAGCTGACAGGCGGGAGGGAGGTGAAGTTTCTACTGCTTCCTCGCTGCTGCTCCTCTTCATCATGGACGCGGAGGCGCGTTTCTCTCGAGAGGAAATCAACAGCACGGTGTGGGAGGTTCCGGAGAAATACTCGCGGCTGAAGCAGGTCGGAACCGGGGCGTACGGTTCGGTTTGGTGAGTGACTTCTTCATTTACACCCCAACTCAACCCGCCTCCGTGAGTGCGTGGGGGCCCTCTCTGAGATGATGATGATGATGATGATGACGAAGTCGCTAAAAGTCGCGCACGTGAACCGCGTCTGCGCCAAAATCCAAGCGCTTTGCGCTAAAGATGGCAGCAGCTGATCCCCAGCCCGCCAGGTAAACACGTCCCACGTCAGCTCAGGTGAAGCTGCAGGCGCGTGCTTCAGGAATACCGTGAAGAGGAGCGGATCTGATGAAGATGAGACGATTGTGATGAAGAGGAGTGGCTCTGACAGCAAACTTCAGAAAAAGATCTAAACCTGATCAAAGCTGCAGCTGCTCCACTGCCGCTCATGTTTAGGATCAGATGATCCATTCCTCTGGAATGTCACTAATCCCAATCCAGACCCGAACCCCCAGATTATCTGAAGGAGTCCTCTTAGAAAAACAACATTAGCAGAAACTGATAAGAGAAAGGTCGCTCCTGGATTCAGGAGTCATCTTGTTGAAGATCCTGCTGAATCATCAGCACCGGTACCAGAGTCTGGATCTGCCAAAGGTCAGGTTAAAAATGGCTCCTCTGCTGCCACTAATTATCATTTCACCGAACGCCAGAGCTGCTGTGAGGACCCACTTCATCAGCGGCAGCACCAACGGCCCACACGTGGCGGCACCGCCACTCATTCATGCATGAGTCCAGAACCCCAGCGCCGCCTCCAAACGTTCGGAAACAGTATCCGCTCTGACATTTTCCCTCTGACCTCTGAAGAACACAACAATGAAACTGAAAGCACGCCATCTCTGAAGGATCATCTTCCCCTCCCCACAGCTCTGCGATAAACGAGAAGACTAAAGAGAAAGTGGCCATCAAGAAGCTCCACAGGCCGTTCCAGTCAGAGATCTTCGCTAAGAGGGCCTACCGAGAGCTGCGGCTGCTGAAACACATGAAGCACGAGAACGTGAGTGGATGGAGCTTCTATTTTCAGGACTTTCTGCTTGTTTTTGTGGCCTTGGGAGAGCTTGAGTTTGTAGATTTGGTGTCAGCCCCTTTGCCGTCCCTCAGAAGTTCATGTTTGCTGTAACAAGGAGGCGTTTCCATGCCGGGTTTTGTCTCTGTCTCATGTAGGTTATAGGACTTGTGGACATGTTTACATCTGCCTCCAGCCTGGACGAGTTCCAGGACTTGTGAGTATTCTTCTACGGTAGCAGCTCTGTAAGTGTCCACCTGCCTCACCAACTGCCGAGTCTGGCTGCGGACGAGTTTAGTCTGCAGACGAAACAAACCTTGAACTGTCTCACTCCTCTTTTATTTTGAAAAGCATGCCACTGAGCTTTAAACTAAAAGTTAAAGAGTGAGGATGTAAAAGCTGGAAAAATCCCCTAAAGCGTGTTATGTTTCAGTTATTTACCTTTACACTCTCAAAAGCATGGAATAGTGTTCTAAAGTGAAAGTGTGGTTTTGCTCTGACTGTCCTCTCCCAGCTGCCTGGTGATGCCTTACATGTACACAGACCTGTCGAAGGTGCGAGGACCTCTCACCGACGACAAAGTCCAGTATCTAGTGTACCAGATGCTGTGTGGACTCAGGGTGAGACCTTCTCGACTGTCTCTGAGAAAGGACCCACTCCCAAAAGAATCATGTTTGTGGTGTTTCTAACATGTTCTTGTAGCATTTTTCTGATGATGGAGCACATATATAAGGAGAATTCAGATAAAAATGGCATTTCTGAGCAGAAGAAAAAAATCTGTTGAAAAAAGTTACATAGAAGCTACAATGGCGGGTCACAAGCTCCCGGCTCCGCCACATTCTGACGCATCCACTTACAGACAGACAGATCCATGAACGTCTTTGTTTTCCTGGTCTGAGCTGGAATCTGGATCAGAACTGTACAGCTGGATAGTTCTGACATTGCTCGCCATTTTTGTTGCACCGCTAATGTTAGGTTGGGGTTGCGGGGGGCTGTAAGCTAGCGGGAAAAACAGCAAACAAATGGCTCACGGGAAGTGAGGTCAGGCTTACTGCGTCTCAACAGTCTCACACATAACTCAGAGGTGAATTTCTAATGTACTCCTGCCTCTCTGCAGAAACAATGTCCTATGTGGCCTCGCGGTAGAGTGTTCACCCCAAGTCTGGAAGGTCGTGAGTCCAAATCCAGGCCGAGGTGTACTAAAGATTCTAAAAATGGGACCCCTGCTTGAGGGGTTGTGGGGTTAAATCACAACAGCGCGGCTGTGTCTGCAGGAGAACAAATTTCACACACCGAGCTGCTTGACAACTAACGGGACTTTAAAAAGCGACACAGATTCGTGGGTTCATAATGGATTTGGGAACACTTTTTAAAAACACTTCAGAAGAAGATTGGCGTGAGACTTCATAAAACGACTAACAGACTAGCAGAACTTTTTCTGTGTGAACCTAAAAGGCCTTTCTCTCTTTACAGTATATTCACAAGGCGGGAATCATCCACAGAGTGAGTCCAAACTTTTATCTGGATGTTGTTGATCACTGAGATGTTTAGAAGTTACAATTGTTTCTGTATAACGTCTTGGGATCAGAGGTCAACACGCTGTTCTGCTTTTAAAACCCCCAACGAGTCAGACCCGGGCCTCAACCGGTTGGATGAGTTCAGGCCTCAGAAGTTTCACTGCGAGTCTGCACGTGTTAGGCTCCGCCCCCTCTCCCTGGAGCGGAGCGCATCAACTCTCTTTGAGTCTTTGATTCTTTTGAACTTTAGTTGTTTTTTCCTTCCAAACGAGAGGAAGGCAGTAACAGAACCGGGTCTAGAACCAGATCAATGTCTGACGTACTGATGGTCTTTTTTCTGTGCTCTCCTTCCAGATTTATCATTCTCATTTATTGGTCAAATAGCGATGAAAGAATGAAGTGTAAACTTAGCGGAGAATTTCCTTTCATGTTCCTAGACATTCATTTCAAACTGCGGCGTGTCTGAACAGAGCAGTTTTGAAGCATTCTTATGCTTTTACTGGGAAGGTCTGCAATGCCCAACTTAAAATCCCTGTTGGAATTCAAACCAGCAACCCCCCTACACATCATCTACTTCACTAATGTACATATGCATGAATTAACATGAGAAAAATGTCTAAAATAGAAACGATCTGCAGTTATTTCCACAGTTCAAGACTCTGTTGGACATTTTGTTCACAGCTTGTTCCAGCTGTCACTGAGGGAGGGGGCGAACCCTGGATAAGACAGGCGGATCTTTTGATTTGAAAACAAATGAAAAATGAAGTCAGATGATGTGTGTGTTCTTATCTGGTGTTTCTGAAGCTTTCTGGTGTTGGTAACACTGGGTGACTCGGTGACATGTCTCCATATTTCTGCAGAAACGCTGCGGCGTTCTTTCTTATCGGTGTGATGATGATGAGTCACGTCTGAATCTTCTTGATCGTTCCTGCAGCAGGAATGCATCGCAGCATAAGCAGATCGACTGAAAGCTCTCAGACGTTGTTCTGCCCGCCTGTCATTTCATGAACTCACTCATTTCCTCAACAGGATCTGAAGCCGGGAAACCTGGCCGTGAATCCAGACTGCCAGCTGAAGGTGCGTGTCTCCAAGAACACAAACTGCTCTGCATGTCATGATGCTGAAGTAGGACGCATTATCCTCATTATCCGCATCGTTCACGCGTTGCTCATTCAGACACGTTTCACGTTGGAGTTGTAGAAAAGTGTGCACCATCTTTCACGTTAAAAAGAATGCAACTCCATCTCTAGGTTAAATGGGAAGTATTTCCCAGAAACAGACTCCTGCTGCTTTAGATCAGTGACATACTTGAAATCACGTCTTTGTGACGTTCTTTCTAGTTTATAGGGAAGTATTGACGCTGCTGCAGCACAGTTTTGGTTTCAGTTTAAGTCAAAACCAGAAGACCCTGAAGGCTCTAGAGTCTCTTTGAGCTGCAGAAAGAGAAGCTGGGGGGGGGCGAGAGCTGGAAGCACATAAAGCTCTTTTGTTTTTAAACCCTCTTAGTGTAGATGTGGAGTTCAGAGTCGGATCTTGGACTTTCCGTCACAAAGCTTTTGGTCAGTCTGAATTAGACAAATCTGTGGTAAAAACGTGATCTGGAACAAACCTCCCAACGTCCCTGAATGTGATGATTGGGAGCTTCTGTTTGACTGGTTTCTTTTCATATAAAGCTGACCTTTGATATTTCATAAAATCACTTTTTTAAAATGTTATAATGCATGTTTTTAACCCAAGAAAGAGACATTTTCTTACCTAAGCCTTTAGTTTCTACCCGCTTGCCTGCCTCGTTCATGTCTAAAATCCGCCACTTATTGTCCAACTTAGTACTAATTGTGACATGAGTGTGTTTGAACAGAAGGTGGTGCTCTAATGACAATCAAACATGCAGCGTGGCGTGCAACACGGCGGCAGGAAGGTTAAAGACGTGGAGTGTAGACCGGTGTAACTGCAGCTATGTTGTAGAGTTGCTCATGAGCTGAGACACGAACACATGAATGTGGACATGCAGCGTTTGAAAGGTCTCTCCAGTTCCTGTAGTCTTTTATTTTGACAGGGTGATGGATCCAGTCTGCAGGAAGTAGCACGCTTTGATGCTTTCTGACACTAAACTTTTTTCACACACGTGTGAGTGTCTACAATCCAGACTGATGGGCTTCTGGTTCTGGTGCAGATCCTGGACTTTGGCCTGGCCCGCAGCACTGATGCAGAGATGACGGGCTACGTGGTGACCCGTTGGTACCGTGCGCCTGAGGTCATTCTGAACTGGATGCACTACACCCAGACTGGCAAGACAACAGCAACTGTTGCATATGTTTCCTCTGTCCTCCTGTTGGCGTTTGTGCTGGAAATGTTTGTCGGGTCACGCCGCTCCAATGCTTGCAGCCCACAAGCTGGGCGGAGCCAAACCACATTGATTGATTGCTTGCTGTCCTCTGGCTCCACTCATAAACTCTTTAACACGTACCCCGATACAGTAAGAAGCAGGGCTTATTCTTTCTACTGGTTACAACTCAGGGGTGTCCGGGTCCAGGCCTCGAGGGCCGGCCTCATGCTGGTTTTCCAGAAATTCTGCCTTTTCTGCTGCTGATTACCTGGATCTGCTGTGTATAACCAGTAAGGAGCTCAATGGCAGGTTGGTTGGAAAACATGTAGGACACTGGCCCTCGAGGCCTGGATTCTGACACCCCTGGGCTGCGTCATCTGTCACAGCTCACATGAACTCCAGCACCAATGTTCTCTTGACCTCTGCAAGCTGGGCCCAGCACCTGGGATCCTCCACTGCTCCCAGAGGAGCCGTACTTTGAGGTCAGTGGACTCCGGCGTGGCCTAATGTTCCTAATGATCTAAAACAGATTCTCCGGGGGATCTGTTGATCAAGCTCGCGGTCACTGTCGATGCCAAGCAGACTCCCTGCTTTTATGATTCAAACTGTGGCTTTTTTTTGTGAAGGTTCATTCTGTGACTGAAGTCACCTCAAGTCTTTGTTGAGAAGAAAAGCTGATCTCTGAATGAGAACGCCGCCTTCTTCATCTCTGCAGCCCTGGCTCGGCCAGCTCCTGTCCTCTGGTTGACGATCCTTTTGCTCTTCCCTCTAGTGGACATCTGGTCGGTGGGATGCATCATGGGAGAAATGATCAACGGAAAAACGCTTTTCAAAGGAAAAGACTGTATCCTGTTGTGAGCCGTCTCCAGGTTTCAGCTCTATGATGAGAAATGAGGAGGAATCATGGTTTTTATGTGATCAAATGTTTATAAGAAAGGAATCGAACAGGTGACCGTTTACGGAGTGCAGACGTTTCTTTGAAAAACAGAATTGTTTTTTCTGTTTGTTATTCTGTTTGTCATTGATTTACAGGCCTGACTGAGGAACAACACGGATCTTCTGTTTTTTACACTGTTTTTTAAACTAAATGTGAAACCGCATGAATATATACAGTAGAAGTGATTATAAAAGCCAATTAGGAATTCTTAACTGCTCCCTTCAGACATGGACCAGCTGACTCAGATTCTGAAGGTTACTGGAGTCCCGGGCCCGGAGTTCGTTCAGAAACTCGACAGTCCGGAGGTGGAACACATTCCTGTGATTTCATGTTTTAAGGAAACAGAAAAGACGTCAGATTTCAGTCTTTTGGTGAAGTGTGGGGCTTCAGCCGGACAAGACGAATGTCTTTTCCAATTTTGGTTTCACACCAGTTTCAGGTTCTAACCAAACCTTTGCATAACTAAAGCGGGAACTCTTTCACTAAATGTGATGCATCTCTTAATCAGGCCAAAAACTACGTGAAGAGTCTTCCTCGCTACCCAAGAAAAGACTTTTCCACTCTAATCCCTAAAGCCAGCGAGCTTGGTGAGTTCGTTTTCATCCATTCCTGCTTTTTCCTGGTTTTTTAAGACACAAGCACTTCAAATGCTCATACTTTCTGCTGTTTGATGCTTTCAGCATTGTTAATATTACATTCAGGAAATTACATCACAGAATTCCCATACTAGGAAATTTTGAGGAACGTGTTGGAGAAACAAGGAAGAATGATCAAAATATTATTTGTTATCAAACTTTGTGTGTTGGTTGTGTTGAGCTTTTGTCAGACATGATCGACTGTTTGTGTTCCGCTTCAATGACTTGTGTAGATTTACGTCATGATCAACAATGTTTCTTCTTCAATGAGAGAAAAGGTGGGGGTTCAAATCTGTGGATATGTTGAAAGGATCTCTGTCAGTGTCTAATGAAGTTGCATGCAGGTATACACAGGGGAACTGCTTCCATGGTTATAAAGGCTCTTTCACACCAACGGCACCATCTGCTGTCTATCTGCTGCTACTCCTGCTGCTCGCCATGCTGTGAACAGACCGCTGGGCTCCTGCAGAAAAGCCTTGTCTTTATGTCCTCATAAGCTTCAGACTCACACTCCCCACAACGGGAACGTCTTCATCCTCGCGTCTGTAACCTGTCTACATTCAGAGGTCTCACTGCAAACATTATGTGGGCTTTGGAAGCTTAGTCAGGGTTCCTGCGTAGGACCGGCTTTGCTGTTGTCATGGTTACCCATCACAACACAAATATATATGAACATGTAGTGATGGCTGAGCAGGCTTTTAACACAAGTCTGACATAATGCATTATAGATCTGATAAATGCAGCTTTTTGGGTTCTGCAGCACAGCATTCACAACAATATATTCTTAACACATCCATCTAAACTTAGACCCATTCATCCATCTATCTGTCCATCCATCCATTAACATAGTTATTGAAGCCAGGAGCAGATCATTCTGTGACAGACATGGAGCTCTGGTTTGTATGTCATGTTCAGCAAAAGAAAATCTGTTCAGTCCAAATGTTAAAGGCTTTCTGAAGACAGCTCATCTACAGGGATCATGATAAGAAAACCAGATGGTCATTTGGTTGGAGGAGGGATCAACACAAAGCTGTGATGTGCATTTACAGGAAATCATACAATCAAACTAATTCCATCTCTACTGCATCTTTTTCTCCCTAAACTGGTAAAATGTCAAATATTGAAATAATGTGTGTGTTTTAATGAATTCGGCTTTCATTTGATTGTGTTTAACCTGAAATTCCACTTTCAGCCATCGATTTGCTGGAGAAGATGTTGGTTCTGGACGGGGATGAGAGGCCGACAGCTGAAATCGCTCTGGAGCATCAATACTTCGACAGCTTACGAGACCCAGAAGACTTACCAGAGCCGGTGCCGTACGATGACAGTCACGACAACGCCACTCTGTCGCTGGATGAGTGGAAGCGTAAGTCACATCAACCGTAATGGACCCACTGGACAGGATGTCTATTAGATACCTAACATACATTTACTG
>BSAI01000015.1:355866-376464 GCA_036245035.1 Adrianichthys oophorus | reverse complement strand
TGTCTCTTTTCTAAAATCACTCTCTTTTTTTTTTTTTTTTTTTTCTTGTTTTGTGTCCCTCCCCCCCCCCCCCCCTCCTGCCTGTGATCAGACAACCAATAGTGCCCTTGTATAAGTTTTTGTTTTTTTAACGTTTGTTAAGAAGAGGTTTAAATGTGTTTTTTTTATCCATGCTCTTTATGAAATTCCTGACTAAACATTGTGTCTTTTGTGTAACACCTTGAGACAACCTCTATTGTTCACTTTTTTTATTGAATTGTCTGTTCACATTCATTATCAGTAAATTGTGTCACAAATGAGTTGACAGCATCGCAGCTTCTCTATTGCAAACTTCCTGTCAAATTGGTTTCCAAATAAACTGTAGAACAAAACATTTGAAGAGCTATTTTTGGTAATACTGACATACATTATGCATCAAATTAATGGAAAATGATGGTATAAATGCCTCAGAAGAGCAACTAGTTATGAACATGAGATACTCTACGTGGATTGAGATTCACGTTTATTCTGGTGACTTTGTCTTGAGTTGGGTCACAGGAATCCGGACTTGTTGTCTTCTCTTCTTTGTTATAGACAATTTAAACGGTCTACCGTATTATATATTTTTTGTCATCCAATTCTGAAAGTAAGACCAGAATGTTTGCACTGATCTAAAGAAAGCTCATCGTTTTCTTTTGTATTTGTAAGACAAACCTGATGATTCCTCTTTATGCCTTTACTGCCATTTTACCAAATAATTTAAAACAATGCTTTTTGTAGAATTCTATCTGCCATTAAAACTCGGTTGCGGTTAATTGGATAAAAATGTGGACTTTTTGATTAAAATATTGATTTTAAATATTTTATCCTCAATTGATGAAAGACCACATATGCTAGTTTTTTGAAAATATTTTCAAGACCCCCTACATTGTATGGAGAATAAAAGTGCTCCAAAATTTCCAATGTATTATATTTGTGCAAACTCTTTGATTAAATCCCCCAAACCAATTATTTTATTTTCCTTTCTTGTAAGAATTGATATTTGTTGTTCTTTTCATATGTTTTCTTCAGCTGTTAATGTCAAAGATGGATATGCCTTAATTGTTTATCTCATGTAATTCATAGCGAGAATAAATAAATAAAATTCAGTGCCGACAACCCTGTTTGTTTGGTTTTTTTTGGAGCTATAAATAAAGCACAGTTTGACTAGAAGAACGGATCAGCACACAGACTGCAAGTGGCTGGTGCCGGGAAGCAGCTCGCGCGCGAAAAGCCTTGGCTGGTGACGTCAGACGGGCTTGAAGAACTTTTACCAATCCGGTTTTATGAAGTTAGCGTAATAATGTCCACAGGTTTTCGAGCGGAAGTATATAAGCCCCGCTGTCAAAATAAAACTATATATTAGAGGTCCTTTTTTGTTCAACATGAGAACCATACCCAGCCTCCCCAGATAAAGCAACAAATTGCTTTAAAAATTGATGAATGTTTTTGAACATCGTTACTGACTGTAAATTGGAGTATGTTCTTGAATGTATGTGCATATGTATTGACATTTATCTTGCTATATACATACATATTTTTAGGCTTTTGGTTGCTTTATTTAGGGATCTCCACAGTGTATGATCCACTTCTAATTAATTTATCTAAGCTTCTCCTCTGCATTCTCCAACCTCATGACCTGTTTCCTGGTTGCTCCAACCTCAGCATCCTTTTACCAACATCTTCACTGTCTCAATGTGTCCAAACCGTCTCCATCTGCTTCCCTGTACGTATCTCCAGAACACCTACAGGATCTGTTCCTCTGACTGATTAATTCCTGGTCCTATTCATCCTGGTCACTCCCGAAGAGAACGTCTTCATCTCTGCTACCTCCAGCTCTGCCTCCTGTCTCTGCAGCGGAGACATTCATATCAGCTCATTCACACGAAAATGCTAGTGCTCTGAGACACTAATACTTTATTCAGAAATTAGACATTTACATGCTCTTATTTCGAGTTATTTTGGTAACCGTTATGTATTAATAATTCATTAAACACATATTAGAACGGGGAATAAAGTGGGGAACCTTCCAAGTTAAAGTCAAAAGGAATTTATTTTGTAATCCACAACCGGAAGTTGTAGTTTATTTTGGCTTGTGAAGCGCAAATCCCCAAACAGCTAGCTTAACTAGCTGAAAAAGCTAGCATATCAAACAAAATTACTTCGACAAGAACCGCTTTCTTCCGTTGATATTGTAGACATAGCATTTTTGAATTTGGTGTGTCCACGGGAGCCGCTGTCTGCTTCTAAAGCGCCGAATTGTGAAGAAACAGAAGTGTTGTGTTATAACGAAATCTACCGGCTAGAAAAGCTAACTAAGACGGGCTAGCGGTAGCTGTTAGCCCTGAGAGGGTAGCGGAGGCGCCTGGATCGGCGACCATTTCTGCGAGAGCGGCTCCGAGCGCCGGCTGTCAGTCGGTGGGTAAGACAGCGGAAATGTTCTGCTCTCCAACCTCTACGCTGTTATTGAACGACTATCAACTTCGGTGTTTTTTGTCTCGTAATGGTGTTTAATCGTGACAGCGTTTGAAAATAAAAGAAGACAACTAATCGCATTCTGTCAATCTGAAAGTTAGCAGATCGACTCGTCTGCTTGTTCTTCTCTCAGTATTTTGTGTCAGTTAGCCGTCACGTCTCGTGGATCTTATTCCAACTTGATCAAATCCAAATCTCTCATTTGAAGTGCTGTCAGAAGGAAATCTGTCCAAGTTAACAGTGTTTAAAACTGTAAATATGGCTGACATGTTAGGAAGGACTGTGATCTGTGGAGACCTTGGTATTCGTGACACTGATTGGCTCTTTGACGGATCAATCAATCTTAGCTGTAAGCTGATTGGATGTTAACGATTTGTTGTGGTGAACCGCGATAGCCCTATAAAGAACCGAGAATAATCTACTACTGCTACTTTATTTTACAGTTTTCTTTATATTTTCTCATGTAAAATGGTTGAAGTCAAATAGTGTTTATGGTTGTATCTTGTTGGGTGACCAATAGCATGGACCCTCGTTTTAGGGGAATGTTTACAATATTGATTAACACAGAAACACTGTACAGAACAGGTGTTTTTGTGTCAGTGTGTGTAGCTTTGACATTATTTGAGATAATTCTGTAGTTAAAGCTGTGTTGTAGAGCATCATAGAAAACAAATGAGCTGCCTCACATCTTGGTCTAAAGGTTTTTTTAATGCTTTTCTGACATGTATTTCTTAACATTACATTTTTTTCTATCAGGAAGGAGTGGGACTAGCAGCCTATGAGGAAACCACGTCAAAAAGGCCAGGCGGGCGCCGGAGGTGAAGTAGATGTTAGGTCCAATGGAACGATTAGTGGGAGAGGGGCTGCCCACCAGCGATCTCCTTCTCCTTATAGCCTTAAAGCGTCTCCAACCCGAGAGACTCTTTCTTATGCTCAAGCTCAGAAAGTGGTGGAAGTGGAATTGGATGGAAGGCTCCACCGTATTTCCATATTGGAGCCTTTAGAGGTCATTACAGAGGATGAAATGATGGCTCAGGATATCAGTGAGTGCAACAGCAACAAAGAGAACAGCGAGCAGTCATCAGCCCCCACCAGCAGTGCCCAAACACCTCGTAAGCGCATCATACCAAGAGGTCGAAAGAAAGACTCCAAATGTATCTCCGTCAGGTCAGCACAGCCCTCCAAGAACCACTGGCCCGGTTCTCGGCCGCAGTCTTTAGAAAAGCTAAATTCATCATGCGGTAGCCATGTGACTCTCCCCGAACCTAAGTTCCGTATCCAGGAGACATTCACACCAGTTGAAGCTCCTCCTCTACCAGCAGCATACTACCGTTATATTGAACCATCCAGTGAGGAGCATGAAGGAAAGGCAGAATATGACATGGATGAAGAAGACACCACCTGGTTGGAGATGGTCAATGCTGGCCGGACATCCGACGGTTCCTCAGCTGTCTCACCAGACACTTTTGAGCTGCTGGTAGATCAGCTGGAGGAAGAGGCGTACCGTGAAGCCCGCAGCCGGGCGCCATCTCAGAGCTCTATTGATGACGATGCCTTCTGCTGTGTGTGCCTGGACGATGAATGTCTTAACAGTAATGTCATTCTCTTCTGTGACTCCTGTAACCTGGCTGTGCACCAGGAGTGTTATGGGGTCCCCTACATCCCTGAGGGTCAGTGGCTATGCCGCTACTGTCTGCAGTCTCCTCAGAAACCAGTTGACTGTGTTCTGTGTCCAAATCGTGGTGGCGCCTTTAAACAAACCAGCGACGGCCGATGGGCACACGTGGTTTGTGCTATATGGATACCTGAGGTCTGTTTTGCCAACACCGTGTTTCTGGAGCCGGTGGAAGGAGTCGGTAATATTCCCCCAGCGCGCTGGAAACTGACCTGTTACCTGTGCAAGCAGAAAGGCCGCGGTGCATCTATTCAGTGTCACAAGGCCAACTGTTACACAGCATTCCACGTTACATGTGCTCAGCGCGCTGGCTTGTTCATGAAGATTGAGCCGGTGAGAGAAACAAACATCAACGGAACGACGTTCTCTGTGAAAAAGACAGCGTTCTGCGAGGCTCATTCTCCACCGGGACAGGACGTGGGGTCAGATGAAGAGACTGAAGGACGGGTGGTGGGGAGCCGAGGGAGGGCTAGTAGAGGACGGAGCGCCTACACAGTGGGTCCAACTACACCAAAAAAAGGTAGAAAGCCTGAAGAGGATGGGAAGAGTGATAAAAAGAAAGGGAAGAAGGCTGAAGAAGCATCATCTAAACACACAGGCTCATTGCAGGTGGCAATTCCTCAGATACCCACAAACAGGTCAGAATATCTATATTTTTGTTTCAGCAAAATTTGGCTGAGATGATTTTCCGAGTTTGATGATTTAGTTCACGTGATTCTGTTCTTCCGACAGCTGGACTTTAAAGGTTGATCTAGAACAGAGTGATAGTCTCTATGGCTATGCCTGAATTCCCTCCCTAATCCCCACTGCTGAAAAGCTAGAGCATGTGAGACTATCTAATGCCCTGGATTTTAAAAGTAATTCAGACACCATGCTCACTACTTTTTTTTTTTTTAAACGTCACAGATTTCACAAAGGAAAAACCTAATAAATACAAACATTTTTATGAATCCACTGTGTTCTGATGATGAAAACAGTTTATAAAAAATAAATTATAATACTTTTTTTTCTTCAAATAAATTGTCCAAAGACAATGCATTGTGCTCTATATTCCCATTGATACATGCTGGTTTTTTGCAGAGACTTCTGGGAAATTTTTAAGGCGCTGGATTTGGATTTGGAAGTGTAGATTCCAACAGCACTACACAATGGCAAACGCACTATATGCACTATGTAGATAGTAGGGAAGACATTCAGTCACAACCATTAAGTTCATGTACTTCTGTTTAGAACTTAGTTCAATTCTCAAAAACTTTTTCTTCTCTTTATCTTGATGTTAGCCCTTTTTCTTAATCTTACTGGAGAACATCCAGCAGTCGAAGTTGTGTAAAGGTGTGAAGCCACAGGGGAAGATCACAATCCTGCAGCAGGAATCAGCAATCAGCTGTGAAGTGTTTTCTACCAAGGCAAATACGATCACACTAAAGTGTGTTCTTCAAAGAAACTTACGCCTCTCATAACTGGATAAATTCAGTCTCTTCAATCCTTGCTGCAGAGCTCTGCTGATTTTTTTCCATGAAGAACAACTCAACGTTTTCTTCAGTAATAAAAGCACCCTGGTGCTTCAGAAACTCGGAGTGACGGGATCAGGACTGACTGGATTTTAAAGTAGCTGTTATAAAGCAGAGGTTTTTGCGTTAGGAGCCATTCTAAATAAGCAGTTCAGTGTAAACATTTGATGTGTTGAAAATCCTAAAAATGCATCTCTACTCTGTTTTCTGTTGTTCAGGTTGAATAGCATATGCAAAGGAATCTTCCTCCAAAGGAAAAGCCAGTTCATACAGAGGTTGTATAACTATTGGCGACTGAAGCGCCAGTCAAGAAACGGCGTGCCACTGGTCCGGCGTCTGCACTCGAACGTCCATTCCCAAAGAAATACAGAGCAGGTCAGTCCAAAACGTTGGCTATCAGCCTTTAATGTTTTAATGATCACAAGGCAGGAAAAAGTGATTGCTCTTTGAAAAGATGTCTGGTGAAGTAAATGTTCCAGCTCTAAAGCGAGTTCTCCTTTACAGCCTGAAGTGGATGAAAAGATTTCTGCTGCAAGAGAAGCTCTGAGATATTGGCAAAAGCTGCGGCATGATCTGGAAAAGGCACGACTGCTGGTCGAGCTGATCCGCAAGAGAGAAAAGCTCAAACGAGAACAGGTAACACAATGTAAATGAAATGCTGTTTTCTTTCTAAACTGTCATATCAAATGCATGTTCTCTGGTCATTGCAGGTGAAAGTTCAACAGGCAGCTCTGGAGCTGCAGTTGACTCCAATGCTGATGCTGCTTCGCTCAACTCTGGACCAACTTCAAGAGAAGGACACAGCCCACATTTTTGGCCAGCCAGTTTGCACAAAAGAAGTAGGATTACAAATTTAAACTTTGTCAGTCTTTGCTCTTTCACATGTTCCTGACAAGGTTCTGTCCCATGGAGGAAATAAAGCTCAGAACCCGAGTTCAGATGGTCTGGGACGCATTCGTCCTGATTGTTGAGTCAAGGCTTTCCTTTAATAATAATAATAATATTATTCCATTTTATTTAAAGTGCCTTTCTTGTCACTCAAGGACACTGTACAATATTAAAATCAGCAACAATAAATACACATTAAAACAGGAGCACAATAATGGCAATAAAGTCAGTCAACGGCTGGATGGTAATAAAATCAGACTGCAAAGGCAGATTTAAACAGGTGGGTTTATAGTCTGGATTTAAACATGGGTAACAGGTCAATGATACGATGATCCAGAGGAAGACAGTTCCAGATTTGGGGGGGCAGAGTTAGTGAAGGCTCGGTTCCCCATGGTGACCAGTCGGATGGGGGGGTACGGAGAGCTGCAGAGAAGGGGATCGGAGAGAAAGGGAGGGTAAATAGGAAGAAGATCAGATAGATAAGGTGGGGCCAGGTTATGGAGAGCTTTGAATGTGACGGGGGTGATGAGACGATGGAGTTCTGGAAATGATGCGAGCAGCTGAATTCTGGACCAGTGTGAGTTTGTTGAGAGTTTTTTGAGGTAAACCAGAGAGAAGTGCATTACAATAATCAAGGCGTGAAGTGACCAGACTATGAACCAAAATGGATTGAACAGTAAGAGAGGAACAAAGACCATTTATATTAAAAATAGACGGATCGTGTGATGTTATTGATATGAGGTTGAAAGGAGAATGAACTATGAAGGATGACGCCCACTCTTTGTTTTAACTGCAGCAACCAGAAGTACTGCGTGCATGTTGGCTGTAGGATGCGTACTGTGACTCAGAGGTGGAGGGTTGGTGGTTTGAAATCTGTCTACTACAGTTACACGTGGGAGTCTTCTTAGGCCAAACCCTTTGTCCTCAGTTTAAACTGTGTAGTGTGTATGTTTGTGTGGGAAGCAGGTCGACTAATGAGAAGCTGGACGAGCTTTAAAAGGGCAGAGGAAATATACAACACAAATGCCATAAAAAGTGTGGTCTGTGTTTCTAAAGGATGTTTGAAAAGAAGAAACATAACTCTGAAAATGTTCCTGGCTTTCCTTCTCATAGAGGGAGTTCATGCAGCCTCACATTCTGGCTGCAAACGTGACTGAGAGTTGAATGGGGCACTGACTGAAACTGAATAAATCTTGTTGAGATGCTGATGTCAAGAGTTCATGTGATGTATTGATAAACTGAAGATAACGGTCTGTGGTTTTATCAGATACTCGCTGCCTCTGATGGTCACGTTCACAGAAATCCGTGGATTGCAAACAGTATTTTCTAAGACTTATGACCTAAAGGTTGTCTCTGCAGCTCCAGTGATGATCAGATGGTCATCAGCTGGTTTAGTTTACATTTTTAATCACCTAATTTTAGTGTTTTCAGCAGGAAATTGAACTGACCTTAGACATTACTGACCAGTTTTTAACAAGATAAAATAACATTTTCCTTTTTTTGGGCTGCAGAAGTGATGCTCACAACATAACTTTCCCTCCGAAGAAAACGTTCCAGCTTTCTTCTTTGACTTCAGATAGGAAATGGAAGTGCTCAGACGTTAGGATACAGGTGCGGCCAAGACTCCTGAAAGCCTTCAGGCCTTCGGCTGTGCTGCACGATTGTGTAAATAGAAGGAACATGTTGGGTGTGAATGATTAAGAAATTCAGCAGCTCGGTAAACACTGTTTGTAAATATAGGCCACTGGGTTCAGCTAAATTCACATTTTCAGTGAAAAAGCTCAAACGTCATCTTTCAAGTGGGCCGCTTCTTGACGAAGGGTTTGATTCCTGCGTCTTTCAGACATTGAGCAGCTCAGCTTCCCTGACAATGTGGACAGGTGAATAAAGCCAGGTGTTTTTGAATATGGAAGTGCATCCCCTCTGTAACAGGGGGTGTCCAAACTCTCTGCAGGGAGAGCCAAATTTATGGATGTTTGAGGGTCGAATTCCAGCCAGAAGTCTGAACTATGATAAGGTTAACTATTATTAAATAATGGTGTTTACTTGTAAATCCATCCTCTATCTTCATCAACACCCACAGCACTCTGCCTCTGCACCACACCAAAATGAAAACTTTTTTTATTCGAATATTGCAAAACAAAATAAAATGTATGTGGTTTAGCTGGAATTCCTCAGACTTTTATATTTAAAGGCTTTGTCATAAAAAAAAAAAAGATCCTAAACAGTGAAAGTTAATTCATTGTGGAACAAATATCCAATGAGGATTTCATTTAAAACAGCAGTAAAACTATGTATACGTGCAAAACAAGGATCAGAAGTACTTTTACAGTTTTTTAAAAATATGAATTATCTAAATTAATCCAAATTTAAAGTGCAGCATCTTTGTGAGTTTAGGAAAACCTCTGCAACTCGAAAAGTCTGTTGTTGTTTCAGGACACAAATGATTTCAAATATCAGTGAGAGATCTCCTAACGTTTGACAGCAGAAAATGAAGCTCTGCAAAACGATTCACTGCTTAGATCACATCAGTTTTTGTGCTGGAGCGCATATCTGG
Source organism: Adrianichthys oophorus (assembly GCA_036245035.1). Taxonomy (NCBI): domain Eukaryota; kingdom Metazoa; phylum Chordata; class Actinopteri; order Beloniformes; family Adrianichthyidae; genus Adrianichthys; species Adrianichthys oophorus. Next base: position 367,340 of record BSAI01000015.1, on the reverse strand, counting down.
TCTGTGGTTTCTAGAGTCTTCTTTCTCCTGAGCAGCTTTGCTTTGTTTTCAGGTTCCTGACTACCTGGAGTTTATTAGCCATCCCATGGACTTCTCCACCATGCGCTCCAAGCTTGAAAGCCATCTTTACCGCTCAGTGTCCGACCTTGAGGCCGACTTCAACCTCATGGTGTCCAACTGCCTCCTCTACAATGCCAGTGACACCGTCTTCCACAGGGCCGCACTACATCTCCGGGACTTAGGGGGCGCCGTTCTGCGTCATGCCCAACGACAAGCCACAAACATCGGCCTAGACCTGGACAGTGGCATGCACCTCCCAGAGTCTCCCCAGAAGAGAGATTTCTACAGCTGCACCTGGGAGGACGGTAAGACGTGGAGATGATCTTTGTCCTTTTGACCGCAGTGTCTGCACATGCAAGATTTAGGATTAAAGATGAGTTTTTATTGGCTGACTGACTCATTTTGTTTTGTGTTTTTCTCGTAACTTGGAAACTTGACCAGTTTGGTTCTGAAGTCTTAACAGCTGCTGAAGGTGTCACACAGCCTTTGGAGCCTGTTATGGCGCGGTTGGACTAACATTTCACTGCACTCAGTTGACAGTGTGCTGGATCACAATAACCGACTCCACATGACGGTGGAAGACCAGCTGAAGGAACTCTTGGAAAAGCTGGATTTCGTCACCTCCATGCGGTGCAGCAGCGCCCGAACCCGACGCATGCGCCTTCTCCGCCGGGAGATCAACAGTATTCGCTATAGGCAGGGCCACCCTCCCCGCCACAGTCTCCTCAATGGGCATCTTAAGGAAGAGGAGGAGGAGGATGAAGATGGTGATGAAAAAGAGGCAAAGACAGAGAAAGGCCATTTGCCCTCCGACAAAGGTGAGAAAACTCTGACGTTTACAACAGAAGGAGTTTCCGAAGCATGAGCCTTTAAAGCCACCTTTTTAAACGCTGAGACGCGGTTGTGAACATGAGCTAATGGAACATTGTCCTCAGGTAATTGAGCCAGGCCCCCCCCCCACGCACCAACCCCAACCACCCCACTGTCTCCAGTCTAGTAAGTAGGGGCCCACAGAGTCTCGTTAGCCATGACTGCCTCACAAACTCGTCTTTCCCAGTGTCTGCACCTCCTCTCTACATCCCTCTCATGGACTCACCACTCTCCATTGGCCACATGCAGTCATGCCATATCATCCCACTTCTGACAACAAATCTGTTGGCCTCAGAGATGACAGCAAAGCATGATGATGACAGTCATGAATCAGAGGAAGTGTCATTCTGCCATGTTGCTGGTGTACAGTTGTGAGAGCATTATTGTTCACTTTTGTTGAAAAAAAAAAACAGTCCTCCATGTTTTCCTGAACTCTTCAACTTTGGGTGACGGTTAGCTCTGAACCCCTGAAGTGTGACTACAGTCCACCGCATCACACCGCCTCAACCATTTCACACTCACTCTGGCTGAAATAAAGTTTTCTGTCCTCATCTTTCAGAAGACCTCAAATCCACTTCCCCACCAATCCTGGAACCAACAGGCCTGGCTCCTCCTCCGCGAATGGGGATTGCACCGCTGGAGCCTCCCACCCTGCAGCCCATCACGGCAGAGCCCCTTGGTTGGCCCCGCAAGCGCCTGAAGATGGACGACGATGTGCCGAGCGGCCCCTCTGACAGCTCTGAGGTCCAGGAACGGTCTGCAGAGCCGCATGAACATTTGAACCGAGAAGGTCAGGTGGTGTCCAACGGCCTGACGGTGCACAACCCTCCACCGTGTCCTTCCACCGGTGGCGTGGGACGGCGGACTTCTGTATTATTTAAGAAAGCAAAAAACGGAGCCAAGCTTTTCCGAGATAGAGACAGGACTTTATGGAATGGAAAAGGAGCGCAGGATGAACACAACTCCACAGGATCTAACTCGTCCTTAACAACCCCATCCACTACTCCTCTGTCCACTCCAACCAAGACCCCACAGAAAAGCCCAGGACCCCCTACCCTGACCCACCTGTCCACACAGGACCTGTGCTCAGATCCTGAGCTGCAGATGATTCAGATGCTGAAAAGTGGTGAGAACCTTCAAACACTTTTTAACACCAGTCTCTGTTGCTCTTACCTTCTTTACATGCTGTTTGGAACAAACGGATCTATATCAGGATGGGTCTAAACACTCAAATCTATGTATCCACTTTCTTAGAAGTTGTTTCTTGTTCTTTTATAGGTAGAAAAAACATTGAAGTGAGTTAATTTCACATTTTTTCAGTTTAAACGTACAGATCAATCTTCATATCTCTCAAATGAAGCTAAAAAGAAAAATTCTAAACTGCATGTGGAAATGTCTTTTTTTTTCCTGATTTTAAAACTCACTGCTCTTTGTGTAGTGTCACTCATACAATCAATCAGGAGTGAGGCTGCAGCACTGCTGCCGCCCTCTGCTAAAAGTTCATTCATTTTCTAAACCCATTTTGTCCCTTTCGGGGTCACAGGGCTGCTGGAGCCTAACCTGGCCACTCACAAGCGAAAGGGAGGGGACACTCCTGGACAGGTCGCCAGTCTGTGGCAGGGGCTCTGTTAAAAGTTAAAATAGCTTTCTCTGACGTGTGAGCCCACAGCGCTGCATTCATTATTTTCTGCATTCTTTTCAAAGGAGCTGCAGGTTAGATTAAATTTGACTACAGGGCGCATTTGGAACACGGACCTGTCCATTACCGGTCTTTGGACATTTAAATTACTTCATTAACTGGAATTCTTTGCAGATTTTTCATCAGACTTTACTCTTATTTTTTAGGAATCTTGTTTACTCAAAGAACACAGGGAAGTTTTTAAAGTTATTAAAGAAATTTTTAAGTTATTGTATGCTGAAGTTAAAGAATTTTTGTGCTTTGAAGACGTTTTTTCTCCCTCATGTTTCACTCTTTAATGTTTATAACTAGTATTTTTTTGCTTTCAGAACTAACGAACGGCTTCAACGTCCACAAAGAGGATGGGTCTGACTCCGAACCCTGTCCAGTTTTGCACAAAGAAACGTAAGACTTAAAACATTTCTAAATATTTAATTTTATCTTATATTTTGCCAAATCAGCAACAACCCTACAGTTTGAGAATAAAAAAAACTGCAAAAAAAAGATCAGATAATTGTTAGTGAATATGGCATTTTATTTTGAAAATTAAGGGGATTCTCTCTGGATTGGTGCTTTTAACTTTCTGTCTCTTCAAACACTTGCCATTTGTTCTTTCATATATTTGTAAATGAGAGAAATAAAACTATGATTTTTCACAAATTAAAATAAACTATGGTACAGTTGGAGATGTTTTCCATATTGTCTGCTTTGGATAACAACATGGAGACTAATATAGAAATTACTATCTTACAGCAACTCTCCCCCCAAACGAAGCCTTGGAAAACCGGCTCTTTCCAAAGTTCCTCTCTTTGAGATGTTAAATGGAGATTCAGATTACGCTGGTATTCTTTGCTTTCTTTAAAGCTTTCTCTGTCCCTGTATGTTTTCTGACTCCAGTATGTTTTATCTTTGAGGCGCCGGCAGCCAAACACCGGAGCAGGACGTGGAGCTGGAGCCTCTGGAGCTGGTGTGGGCCAAGTGCCGTGGATACCCATCATACCCGGCGCTGGTAAACACTCTCTGAATGGTTTTTCTTCCAGCTGGAGACCCCTAAAGGCTGAGCTCACGTGGCCCTGCATTTTTTCAGATCATTGATCCAGACATGCCACAAGAGGGCCTATTGCACAATGGAGTTCCCATTCCTGTCCCACCCAAGGACGTCCTTCACCTGGGGGAGCAGAGACAGGAGGAAGCCAATGGAAAACTCTACTTGGTTCTTTTTTTTGACAACAAGCGGACGTGGTGAGTGCCAAAACTATTCAGGAAGTCATTAGTTTTCTCTTTCTTTTGAGGGATTCTGATATTTTGCAGTGGAATGCAGAGAAGACCCCCTTCATCAGAAACTTGACCTGGGTCTTTTTGGCTCTGCAGGCAGTGGCTCCCCAGGGAGAAGGTGACCCCTCTGGGTGTGGATGATACGGCTGACAAGCTGCGCATTATGGAGGGTCGCAAGTCCAGCATCCGCAAGTCTGTGCAGGTGGCGTACGACCGCGCCATGGTCCACATGAGCAGAGTCAGCCACAGCCACTGCTTTGTGGCCTCCAACTTCTTTTAAGGATGGGGGGACCCCACCACGCCGCATCACAGAGCCACTGTCATCCGACACAGCAGGGCTGTAAGTGAAGTCACTAAACCCCGTGTTGGAATGGGATCTCCCAGTCTGGCTTTTTTAAGGTATGATTTTTCTGCCTGGATGTCAAAAGAATCTCTGTCTAGCGACAGATGATCACTGCCATGTTTTTTACCAAACCTTTTCTACATTCATCTTTTCCTAAAGAACTCGTGTACATTTTAACGGCACACTTTTGTACATATGAATGTGTATCATAAAATCCTTTTAATTTATGTTGCTGTTTTAAATGCGTATTTCAATCAGCTGACAAGTGTTTACTCAGAGGGACTTGGGGGGGGTCTGGATGTGAGAACTCTCAGCAAACAACAATGAGCCGTTCTTTTGTATTTGAATTCTCTTTTTGATACAGAGAAACATAGTTTATTTATGAAAGATTTAAAACAAGAAATAAAGCTATATTGGATAAATTCAGAGATCAACTTATTTAAATCAAAAGCTAATACGTTTAAAGAACCATGCAGCAAATATTTGATGGAAAACAGTTTCTGAAGTCCAAACTGTAAGCCCCACTCATGGTTTTATTTATTCCCACAACAACGTCATCAGATAACAGAACTGTGTCCTGATAATAACTTTTGTTTTCTCCTGTCAGTATTTCCTCATTTTGGAAAATGATTTATTAAAAACTCTATGAGAACTTTGAATGTCTCTTCAAATGTGTTTTTTTATAATGAAACTGCTTAGAAAGTTTTTGTTAGCGGGACAAATAAACGGATTCGATCATTATTGAGGAAAAAACATTAGAAGTGCTGATAGTTTGTTTACAGGAACTAAAAATATAAAAAATGTTTTTTAAACATCCATGAAGATTAGTTTTCATCCTGGAGAAACAATCCTGTTAAAAACAAAGACTTTTGTGCTCGTCAGGTCAAAGAGGTCATTTCAGGAATTCCTACACCTGCTCTTCATCGGTGCCCGTGCTGCCCTCGTATCAGAATGAGGTAGTTGTGATGAAGAGTTTGTAGCTCCGTCAGTCGGCCTAACAAGCGGCCGAAGCGCTGTGGCCCCCCTCGTGCGGCTCCGGCCTGGCCCCCACACAGTCTGGACAGCAGGTCCAGGATCAGCTCCTGCATCTTCTCCACACAGCTGGCTGCCTCCAGAGATGCTCGGTCTAAGGACGAACAGAAAATGGTAGTTCAGCTCAGATGATTGTCTCAAGGTTCCACAATTTGTAGTTTTGGTGTCTCACCTGAGCACAGCAGCGCTGTGGCGGTGAGAAGCGCATACTCCGCCTCTGTTACCTGCAGCACCGCCATGCTGCGCAGGAAGCCGAGCGCTGGTCTAAGAAGATCCTCACCGCTTCCTGATCACACCAGGAAGTCTGTCAGAAGTGTGGTTTTTATTTTCTGAGGAGGACTTCTGAGCTCACCTGAGGACATCCTCCCCACCATGTGGTCCTTCATTTCTGCGTGCCTGTACCAGCTTTGTGCGGACACACTGAAGAGCTGCAGAGCTGACAACCAGGAGAATCAAACAATGCTTTCTGTGCGTCACATTTCTTGAGGTAAGACTGCGTCCTCTGACCGCGGTTTTCTCACCTGGACTGGGGCTTGACGGGTTGAGGGAGAACTCCTGAGCCGACAGCAGAAACACCACCTCCAGCCAAGAAGCGGACAAGAGAGCGTGCTGCTCCGAGAAATCCAGGAGGTCAAAACCTGAGAACATGAATGAACCGTGAGACACAGCAACACAAGCAAAACAAAACCATCACAGACTACAAGCTGACCCCATGAACACCACCCAAGCCTCTGCATGAGGTGGCCTGGACCTGGAAATCCTGCCCTCGCTGACAGATGTCTCTCTAGACATTTTTAAACACTTCCGTCGGCCTGAAGCCCCTCATCCCTGCTCCTGATGTTCTGAATGGACCAGGAAGCCCGACTGAACAGCATTAGGATGACCTCACATCTGTTCAGAGTTCCTCCCAGAATTATGTTTTCCTTCTCCTGTTCTGGGATTGCTGATAAACTATAATCACACAGCTTGACTTCCTTTGATTTTCATCTCTGTTTCTAGAACCTTCTCTTTGTTTATATCTGGAGTCTTAAATCCAAAAACCCAAGAACTTTCATTATGAATGTATTTTTTATAACACATATTTTTCATTTTAGATTTCATTTGACATTTTTGACAAAAGACCAAAAAACGAAGTTGTTTTCAAGAGAATTCTGCTCTAGGACATTTGAGTCTGAAGGCGTCCTGGTCCTCCTGACTTCCTTTCCAGCTTGTTTTCCAAACACGCGTGTTCTCCTGGATCAGGCATGCTCAGAACCTCCGCCTGATCCTGCTGCAGGTCAGAGCGAGCTGCTGAGATGAAAGGAAGACTGTCTTTGAGTTGAAGTAACTTCTGGAAAAACTTTGTTAATTGAGATTGAATTAATCTTAAAAAATCAATATTGATCCATGAATCACTTTTCCTTTCATTTTATTTAACTGCTTTCAATTATTAAAGGAATAAATTCACGTTTGTGAATGAAAGTTTTGAGTTAATGAGTTTAAGTCCTGACTTTTGTGAAATTGTTTTTTCATAGAAGTTTAATGAATTAGTGCTGTCATGTGATTAATTAATTGTGACCTGTAATTAATTAATAAAAATCAATTTTAATCGCAATGATGTTTAACCTAAAAATGTCAATGAAAAGCCTCATTTTAAGGTATTTTATTCAAATGTGTGACATTGTGGCGCAGTGAAAGATCAGTCAAAAGACTACAGCCATCAATCATGAGTGAGTTTGTTGGAAGTCCACACCCCTTCCACTGAAAGCAGGCTCGGGAGAAGCTGTCAATCAAACGTTGGAGGTGGGGTGTGATGCATGTGGTGTCCCTGCAGTGAACACCACATGCTTTTACTGAGGCATCTGATTGGTCAGTTTATAACTTTCAAAAACTTATCATGAAAAAAAATCTGATTAGAATAAAGAAATTAAGAAAACTGTATCAGAGCAAGAATTATTATTCTGACCAATAGAACGACTGAGTAACAGCTGTTTCTATCTCAATAGACATCTAAGGGAATTTGGCTTGTTGGAACCAGCAGGTACTTCCTGTTTGGAACATGCGAGGGGAGGGATTAAGATGTCCAGTGTTTTTACAGTCAATGGACACAGCCAAGGGTTTTTAATCTCTAACAATTAAAACAAAAACAACAAGAAACAGAAACATCCAGTCCAGAGGGCTCTAATTTACCACGTAAAAAAACGGTAGGAACACTTTTCTGAGCAAACCAAGAAGAATTGAACACGAACTTCTTATTTATACCATCATTCAAATGTTGATATAGTTTACCACAACAGCAAGACAGTAGAAAAGACGAGTGATTTTCTAGTTTCCTTGAACCTATTTAGGGGAATTTGATCGTTTTAAAGAGTGGGATGAAGCAGAAAAGAAAAAAGAGAATCTAAGAAGGAAAAATGAAGAAACTGCAGAGGAATTGAAATATTTAGGAGGGTTTTTTAAAAATAAACTTTTGCTTCATAAACTGGACAAAAACAAGCGCTAAAAGGTGAACTTTTTCTCTGAAATGATGCTTTTTTAACTTCTCACGATGATCACATTTCTCAAAAAGGAGCAGAGCAGAGCGCGGTCCGTGCATGCCAAAGCTATCACCATGACAACGCAACGCACCCTGTTTTAAACACTCAACTTGTGTAAAAAAAAACTAAACTTAAAATATAACAGGACTGAAGTTCTGAAGTTGATTTCATAATTATATTTTCCCTAAACGACCATGGTATGAGCGGGATAATGCTTCTCCAGGTGAGCGTTACATGGAAGTAACCATCCAACACAAAAGTGCGATTAAAGCTTTTTTTTACTGTGCTAAAATGTCCCATTAATTAATCGCGATTCACCACGTTTTAAACATTCTACTTTTGATTAAAATAATATAATAAATTGCGATTAACGTGATAAATTTGACACCTCTAAATAAAAATATCTAATCTTATTTGAACAGAATCACAAATTTCTGAATTCAAATCCGTTGAGCATTTTAGCAGTGATGGCAGCTCATTAAAAGATGCATTTCATTGTCATTAACTGTGATTCATTTTTAAAGCACTAACATTTTTAAACAGCAGCTCAAACAAACTCATTTGATTTCAAACCTTTTTTTTTATCAATTACAATACATTTTGTCAAAACGATCTTTTGTATCTGATGAACCCTGCTGACGTGAATGTGGGTTGAAAGTTCAGGACTTTCAGAATAAAGGCGCGCTCTGCTACTTCCTTCCGGGCACCAGGCGGGCCTTTGCCTTTATTCTCATCTGACCGGGGTAGTGGGTGACTGTACCTGGCACCGTCCTGGCAAACTGCAGCAACTTTTGTAGTTGGGGCGACACCGCAGCAGGCAGCCCCTCCCTGTCCTCTGACCACGCCCACTCAGAAACCTGCCGCAGTCAAAATAAGCATGAGGACAGCGGAGGAACTTTGTGAAAGTAAAGCTTTACAATGATCTACCATCCACCCGCTGCCTCCCTGATCCCTGCAGGAGCGCTGTGCCTCCACCATCCTATCCACCAAGCACCTCTGCTCTCTGTTCAAGCTGGTGGGCGGAGCCTGGAGCAGGTGGAAGGCAAAAGGTGGATGAGAGGTACTTCCTGTCTGCTTTATTTACTTATTGTCACAGACACCAAAACTCCACCACCTAAAGAAGTGCTGTGTGGGTGTGGCTTCTGTGGCCAACAGGAACGCATCCCGCATGCTGTGTTTTACCTGTCCAGGTAGTCTGGTGGTGGACGTCAGGCTCCGGCTTCCTGTGCTGTCCTCATCCTCCGGTCCTCTTTCCTTCAATCCCTTCCTCAGGCGCTTGGACTGGCACTGCACCTCTGTAAGGAGGCCTGCGAGGTTCAGAGATCACATTTTCAGTCGCAGGTTTGCACTTGTGTTTGTGTGTGTGTGTGTGTGTGTACGGAGGCAGACATCCTCACACTCTGCCAGCATTCCCACTGCGCGGCATTTCCGGAGCCGACAGTCCTGGCACTTCCTCCTCATGTACATGTCCATCTCGCAGCTGCCGCCATTCTTACAGCGGTACACAGCCTTTTTGGTCACGCTGCGCCTGAAGAAACCTGCATTGGGGCGGGGACATCAGCATCTCACCTTGCTGTGAAGCCAAACAAAAGGCTACAGGTGATCTCAGGTACCTTTACACCCCTCACAGGTGAGGGCATTGTAGTGATACCCTGACGCTTTATCCCCACAAACGACACACAGCTCATCCTGGCCTCTGCTCTTGCCCCCCATTCCCAGGCGGGACCTGCGCCCTAGGGGCAGCTCCACAGCTGCACACCCCTGAGCAGGGCCCCTGCAGAGGGGCTGCGGGCTCGGCTCACAGGGCCCCTCCAGGCAGACAGGGCTGCACTGGTACGAAAGGTGGCAGAGCTGGGAGGAGGTGGAGGAGAGTGGAGCGCTGTAAAAGGGCAGGTTTGCAGGGAGGTACTGCTGCTGGCTGAACGGGAGCAGCTGGAGATCCGGGTCCTGCAGTGGACAGCCAAGAGGTTCGGCCAGCAGATCTGGAGGAAAACGGGACCGGAAAATCCAGATTTAGATCATTTGATGGTTAATGAATCCACTTTAGTGGGTTTTAACTGAATCCTTCTGTGATTTAAACACAAATTCTTTGATTTTTATGCAAAATTGTTCAAATCTGCAGCTGAAAATCACAATTTACGTCTGTTTGGTAAATAATATGGATTTCAAAAAAAGTATTGAAAACAAAAAGTTAAACAAAGAGTTGATCTTTAATGGGAGAAAAACATGGAAAACCACAGAGAGAGGATGGAGAAAATCCTTCCAGATTTAGACAAAGGTTTAAAGACCCACTGCAATGAAAATTGTGTTTTTAACATGCTTCTGATAATGGAGGACATGGATAAAGTATATTTGGATCGTATTTCTTTATTCAAATTGTTGTTAATCAGGAGCTGAGAGGCATCTGCATCAAAACTAGGACTGGATTTTAGCTCCTAAAATGTTTACCGTTTTTGTTCCACTGGTAATGTTAGCTTGGGGTGTGAGGGGCTGTATGCTAGTGGGAGAGCTTGTTAACAGAAAGCTCTCAGTAACGGGGAGGGGGACGGAGTTTCTCCACACCAACAGTCCCGCCCACAAGGACAATTTCAAATGAACTCCTGCTGCTCTGCAGAAACTATGTCCTTGAAAACAACACAGGCTAACAATGGCATGATCATTATTAAAAGATAACTGGGAACATTAATCCAGCTCAGAGGCCTGAGACTGGATGGTCAGGAGTTCAAATCCAGGCCGGGTCAAACCAAAGGCTCTAAAAATGGGACCCAGTGCCTCCCTGCTTGACACTCAGCATTAAGTGGGAATGGAGGTGTAAACCACCAAATAGCTCCTGAGCGTCACTGTGTCTGCAGCTCACCGCTCCCCCGGGGAGCAGGGGTCAAAATACAGAGAACACATTTTGCACACCCTGGTCCATGACAACTAGGGGGACTTTGACATTACAATAGATCAAAAGATGATCGGAGTGGGATTTTAACAAAGGCCTAAAACCCGTTAAATTCAGGAGGTCAGAGGGACGGGACGCCAAAACCTTTACCAAGAACAATGTCCCAAAACATGAACAGAAGAAAACCATAAAGAATCACATTTCTGCCGCTTTTGGTTCATGTCTGCAGTGAAGCGGAAACGCAGGAACCTTCAGATCTGTAGTCATGCTGCAGATCTGCAGCTCCACGTCTGCTCCTGCAGGACGCAGTGAAAAGCTTGAGAACGGACTGCAGCTGAAACAGGATGCAGCTGAGAACTTCAAACACTTTTGTTCGGTCTCTGAAGGCCCATCTTTTTGGAGAGCAGTTCAGCGGCCCCCCCTGAGAAAACACGTGCTGCCGCTGAAAATCCAGACCACTGTGGGACTAGCACTGATTACAAAGAAGGCCCACGTCTTTGTAATCAGGGGGGGTGGGGGGTGGGGGGGGTGTAACACGCCGGCTACTGATTCCACTGAGAAAAGTAGCCCAACAACCACCCCCACCACCGTGGGTTGGGCTCCAACAAAAACAACACATTTTCCACATGAATTGCTTAAAGCATTGAGTGAGCCTCACCTAGTGAAGAAACAGTTCTGGACTCTCCCGAAAGTGTTCTGGATTCTCCTTGAAAGTGTTCTGGACTCTCCTGAAAGTGTTCTGGACTCTCCTGAAAGTGTTCGAGACTCTCCTGAAAGTTATAGACTCTCCTGAAAGTGTTCTGGATTCTCCTG
>BSAI01000015.1:281274-355856 GCA_036245035.1 Adrianichthys oophorus | reverse complement strand
TGGACTCTACTGAAAGTTCTACACTCTCCTGGAAGTGTTCTGGACTCCTTGAAAGGGTTCTGGACTCTCCTGGAAGTATTTCTGTTTCTTTCATTAGTTTTTTTAGTCCAGATGTTTCCTGTCTCCATCAGACCCCTCTGGCCTGGTGGGCGGGGCCTTCCTGGTGTGTGACAACGCTGTTTGTAAACCATCAGAACACTGTCTAAACACTCCTCAACTCCGCCGCCCCCACAGACAGCAGTTTGTTGATGATGGGGACAGTATAAATAGATCCATAGCCTCCCATGTGCATGGCGGAGGACGACCCCCCAAACAACAGCTGAGAGGGTAAGACAACTCAGTGAGACGACCGTTTGAGCTGCAGGAGACAAAGGATGTTCTGAAGAACTCGTTTTCAGGCTGAGGGTGGTTTACTCAGAAGATCCAGAGTCCTTGCTGAACATCACGGGGGGGGGGGGGGGGGGGGTCCAAACCCTCTGTGAGACCTCCAGGAGGGGCTGGGTCAACGGCTGTCCCTCATGTGGGTCGTCTTTTCCCTCAGTCGGTGAAGGTTTTGTTCATCCAGGATGTTGTCCTGATGCTGAGTCATGACATCATTAGACCAATAAAGCCACTTGGATCAGTAGTGAAACATTACATAAAAAAAGACTTCAAGTCATGAATCAACTTAAAAATGACTTTTCCCTCAAATTATTTTTCTGGATTTTGTTTCTCTTTCTGACAGTTTCTGTTGGACACAGAACCAAGGCAGAAAAGCCTAAAAGGTTCAAAGAAGAGTCTCACACATGAAAAGGTCTCACCGATGAGAAGACAAAGACGCCTGAAGATGTGACAGAAAACAGGAAGCCTCCAGAGAACTTCTGGTCAGAGAGGAGGACGAGGTGGTGAGGAGGAGGAGAACTGGCTGAGGACTCACCATAGTACTGGAGCTGCTCCATGGAGCCGTAACTGTCAGAGCTGGACAGGACTCCTCCCGCTGAGAAGCTCATCTCGTGCTCGCTCCACTCTCTCATCTGGACTGAAAAGCCTCCTGGTTGGTGAGGACCGTCTTCTGCCTCCCAAACACACAGACGTGAAGGATCTGGAAGACCAGGAGACACTCCCCAGGACGGCAGGTCTGTGACGTTCCTGCTCGGCTTTCAGAGAAGTGAGGAGAAAGAGCACAGCTGAGCTCTGGCAGTGAGCTGGAAAGCTGGTGAAGGGTCTCAGAGTCTTGGGGGGGTTGACTGAAGGAAAAGTCTGGGACACTCATGAAGGCAGAGCTGGGAGTGAGGCCCGAACTTCTGGATGTGACCTGGCTCCAGCTGCAGGGTCGGGGCTGGTGGAGCTTCTGCCGTCTGTCCTTGAGGTCTGTTGACTCTGCCTTCTGTTTACCGCTGTCCTGTTTGAGCTGCAGTTAATGTTGAACAGCCGTTAAAGGGTTTGTGAGACTCCGCCCCCTCCAAAGACAGCTGACGGAGCAAAGGGAGTCGAGGCCTCAACAGCCCAGAGAAGATGGAGGAGTGACCCAGACGCCGGCTGACGGGTAGCGTGCTTATGTGGATTGATGGTGTCCTCCCACTCTCCCGTCATCCCTTTCACCGGCTCATTGTGGGAACCAGGACTGAGCGGTGGATGGCAGAAGGTCAGAGGGAGAGCCCATGACTCTCACTCAAACTGGACCTTGACTGGTACGAGTGCGGTCCATCTCAGAGTGAAGGAATGCAGCCGGTTCTTTGCAGAACGGGTTTTCAGGACCACCACCCACACCAACATCTGCTGAAAACCCCTGAGCGAAGGAAACAGGACGAAGAAGATGCAGCAGCATTCCCTTCAGTCCATGATTCTGTCTGTCTGTCTGCATTTATGAATCTGCAAAAACCCACAGGAGCATTCTATTCACACATTGTCTCCAATAATGAGGATGATAAATATAATACTAGTAAACTGATGAGAAAATACATTTTAAATATTTTTACAAAACAGCTTTATGATGAACTTATTCTACAACTAATAATTTAAAAACACTGAAATAAACTGATTGTGTTTTATTAAAGACAAACAGTAACATCAGGACATCAGTAACAGATTCTGAGTTTGGTCTGAAATGTTCATCTAAGAAACACTTTAACTGTTAGAGACAGAATCCAGGAAATCACTTTGTTTGATTTAGAAATAACGTATTTACATAATGGAGCAGAAAATAAGGATTTGCACCTTCAAACCAACAGGAATTCTGTTCCTCTCAGTCAGAAGCTCTTCTATCCTCCAATACATGTATTAATGACACCTGTTTGAACTGGTTGTCTGTATAAAAGATTGTATCCACACCTTTAAACAGTCAGACCGCAACCTCTCCACCATGACCAAAGAGCTGTCAAAGGAGACCTGAACCAAACTGGGATGTACCAATCAATGAACAGCAGTTTGAAGAGAAGAGATCAACTGTTGGAGCAAATTTTAGAAAATAGAGGATGAATACTGGCCATCTCCTTCCACCTGAAGCTCCATGAAAGATCTCACCTGGTGGAGGACAAATGATCTGGAGAACAGTGAGCTACACAGGGTAACAGGTCAATGACCTGAAGAGAGCTGGAACACGATGACTGATCAATATGAAGGAAAGAAGGATTTTGAGTGAAAAACCATCAGTAAGAACACTGAAGCTAAAACACGACTGGATCTTCAACCGTGACAATGATTCCAAATGCATCACCGTGGCAACAAAGCAGCATTCACATCTTTCAAGGTTCTGGGGTGTTCTATCTGAAGATCTGCGTGAAGAATGGACCAAACCTGCTGAAGACCTACAGGAGACCTTTGACCTCTGTCATTGAAACCAGGGTCACATTACAAAGTATTGAGGTGAAAAGAATCTGAACCCCGCATTGCTCCTGGTGGTTTCAGGTTGGCGCCATGGAGCGGCCATCAGTGTGTGAATGACTGTTGTGGGCCTTGATGAAGGTAGAACAGTGTGATGTAAACACACGCCATTTCCTGGATTCTTCTTTTTAGATTCTGTCTCTCAGGTGAAGTATTTGTATGCTGAAGGTTACAAACCAAACTCAGACCTTTAAGACAGAATTCTTTTCTGCTCCACATTATACTTATATAAACAGCTAACTGCTCATTTGCTGCTGATGGCACATTGGTCTTTTCTCACAAGTTCAGCTGAATCCATCAGTTCAAATCAACAGTCTGCACCCGTCTGACTGCATCAATGCATCCGCCCTACAAACCTCTCGCTTTGGGATTTCTTTGCACCTTCATTTTCCTATGATTTCAGCGTCCTGCAGAGTTCTAAAGCTTTAACCTCATCCTCTTCTCAACCAAAACACAAAAGTGTGCATTACATTCTGAGACAGCGGTACTGTTTGGTAGAAAATGGCATCAAACCGTACGACAAGTGAAGTAACTTTATTGTGAAGGAGGACGGTTTCGTGTTCAGATCAGTTTTTTCTTTCCCTCTGGTGATCATTTGTTTCATCTGAAACTGTTACATTTCATCACCAAAGCTGGAACTCCTTACAAAAGTAATCTATTACAGTAACATCTCACTTTTTGCAGCAACTTCAGAAGCCTTAAGTGTTTCCTCTTGATCTGACTGCTCACCTTTAACAAACATTATCATCTTCAAATCCTTTGAGGAACACTTGTCCTCTAAGATCTTCCACTCCTGAAGGAAATACAAGACAGTGAAAATGGATTACTATAGGACCATAAGTAATCTGCGATCTCAGGAAGTAATGCTGTCCATGACTGCAGCAGGGAATGTTAGGAAATGAGTGAAGTTTGGAACGTTAGTTTTCATGGGCTGAGAGAAGGTTCGGCAGAAACAGAGGGACGTGAGGAAAGCCCTTCACACCATCAGCCGCCTCTGACCTCTGACGAGCAGAAGGATGACAGGAAGTGAGAATGGCCTTCCTTTAAATGATGGCGGCCTCGTGTGAGCACATGCAAATGTCACCATGGATCTTCTGGATGTTTCAGCGTTGAAGGAAGGCCTCGCTGTGAGGGCACGCCACATGGGAGACGAGCGGCGAGGAGAGGAAGAGACAAACTCCAGGAACTGCTGACAGCTCAGCAGAAGTGATTCTTGTAAACGTGCGCTAAAGTCGTCATGGAAACATGGTTCCTCACACAAGTGCTGAACGTGGGTGGCTGGTTCCAACCCTCAGCTCGTTCATCCTGAGCCCTTCAGAGGTTCAGCACTTCATAAATCGGCTGAGGACCTCCTCCTGTTCTTATCTGATAGCAACTTTGTGGGAGCAGGAGCCCCCCAGGAGGAGCTCTGGAGTCTGCTGAGCCTCAGCTCTGATTCCTGATAAAAGGATTCTGGGGGTTTTCTTTCTGACGTCAGCTCAGTCTCAGATCTTCTTTGGGACAGTTTGGGCCTGTCCCCTTCAGTCTCTGACTGACCCCTTTTATGATTTCCTCTCACAGAAACTATATCTGTAGCTTTCATTGCAGCTGCAGGGGGCTTTTATTTTGAAGTTCTGAGCGTGGTTCTCCGTCCATCAGGTTTGTTCCTCACATCCTTTATGGGAGCTAACCCCCCAAACACACAAAGCGGGACCACTTTGTCATGTTGACTGCAAACACATTGAAAACACGCCACTGCATGGCGCCTGTGCCCCCCCCAAGTGTCTTATTAGGAAATTCCCAGCATGCTGTGTTTATAAACAGCCTCTTGTCCGTTCCGGTGATGGATTGTCCCACTGACTCCTCAATCCCTCTGCCACTGTTTCACAACCACAGACCCTAAGCCGCGCCGGCCGCCCCCCCCCACACACACACACCACACACCACACACACAGCATCTTCTCCATGTAATGAGGAGGGAAAAGTGTAATTCCTGTGAGGGGGGGACTGTGAAGGAAGGGGGGGTGCAATGAAAGGTCAGAGAGGTTGTGCTAATGAAGAAAAAGCACGGAGCTATCAGGGCCCTCCAGGAGCAGGTCAGTCAGTTCCTGGAGGTCTGTGTCAGTGAGGGCGGGGGCTGTCAGAGTGGGGGCGACGAGTTGACCTCGACCTCTGCTGGAATGAGGAAGACCTCCTCTTCATCACAGGAACAGAAATGACAGAAAAAGCAGAAAATTCCCAAAAGACCGGAAAGAGGCAGAGAAGCGAGGAGGCGGAGTCAGGTCCTTTAATCTTTACAGAAAACTGAAGCACGTCCGACTCTTGTCAAAGTCCTTAGTGCTTTTGTGCAAACAGAGTCGAACTGTGACCCCATGGAGGAGAAGAAATCAAAAACTGCAGGAGCTCTTGACACCCCCCCAAATGAAGCCAAACATCCGTCAGAAACCGCTGGAGGTCGGACAGCACCAACAGCACTGAGGCCCATCAGAGAAGATTCCAGTTCAGAAACGGATTCCTTCAAAGTTTCCCTTTAAAACTTGAAGAACGGGCCAGAAAAACCCGAACCGCTGGAGTTCAGGCAGATGTGGGATCTGCTGTAAACAGACAGGATCAGGAATCGACACATTATCATGAAAATACACACGCGCAGCTTTCTTGGTGGTCTTAAATCTGATTTGAAGGTGTTGAAGGGGGTTTGAACGGGAGTCCGTGAAGCTTTAGCTCCTGATCAGCGGCGTCGACTCTTCGTGATTGAGGTTCACGCTCTGGTTGGGAGCTTTACGATACATCAGGAACTGTATGGATATCTGAACGCCAGAGTTTAGGAAAGATGGAGGAAGCGCATTTCTGGGGAAATCCTGAACCTGAAATGACGACTTCACCACGAGAAGAGTCTTCTTCAACTCTTACATTATACAAAGGTAATAGGCGTTTTTTTGTTTGGACCAGAAGACAAGCAGAACTCAGATTAAAGTCCGATTATGACGTCACTTCAATCAGGAAATGATGAAACCCCAGAGGGAGGAAGGATCTGTACTCCTCTTCCAACCAGAAACTCCTTACTGAGCAGACGGCAGACTTTCATTCAGAGACGGAAACACCAGCAGTTCAGCAAAACACACGTGAACATCTAAAGAGGGAGGGGCTGCATGTTCAGAGGAGAAAACATGGAAGTCCAGGGCCTCTGAAGGTCACCTGCAGAGGTCACGTGCACTTTTACAAAGCGCAAGAACCAACTTTCAAAAGCTGCAGTCTCCAGGGGGCGCTCTAACACCCTGATAGCTGCATCTCAGAAGGAGAACCCCCCCAGTAGCTCTGAAGGATACCATGAGGTCCAGGCTGAGGGTTCCCAGGCTGCCGATGAGCCAGGGCAGGTGGTGGACCAGGTAACTTCTCTCCCCCTGACCCTGGTCCGGGTTCTTCAGCAGCACGCTGAGTCCATACATGGTGTTTCCCAGGATGACCAGAGCGAAGAGAAAGTAGGACACGCCCTCCGTGGACTTCCTCCTGAACTGTGGAAAGCAGACGGCTGGGTTTGTGAAAAAACACAATCGTGTCTGAACGAAAACGAGCATTTCTTCATCAGCGGTAAAAGTGCTGAGTCGTGCTGCATCAGTTCACAGAGGAATTTTCTTCAGAAAATGGTTGCAGAAAGACAAATGTTGGTGTTAAACTCTCCAGGTCACTGAGGTGACATTGATGAACTCTCTGTTTGGGGATAAAATACTTTCAGATCTTCGTGCTGCTTTTGTGTGAAAGAAAACCCTGAGAGATGATCATCGTCGTTGATTTTATCTTCTTCGGTTGATTGAAATGAAAATGTAGGATCTGTGGTTTAGAAATCTGACAGAAAAACAAAAGCAAAAGACATGCGATCAGTCATCTAATGACTCACGTTAGTGTACATCTGTGGGAGTCTGGAGCAGAGGTAGAGGACCGAGGACACCGACCCGATGGAGAAGCCAATGATCTCCTTAGTGGTGAAAGCCTGAAAGACAAGAACAGAAAGATCTCAGCAAACCGAGGCGGCTCTTCCCCTTCAGATCTGCAGGAAGCAGCCGGTCGGCTCACGGTGATGGACTGAGTGTCAGCCGTCGACAGCAGCGAGCGACTCCTGAACTCGGGCGCGCTCAGCTCCAGCTGGGGGCTCAGGCCCTGAAGGTGAGTGAGACTGGCAGTGAGGCCCAGGATGCAGGACACTCCCACCGCGTTCAAAGCCCTCCTGCCTGAGGAGGACACAACACGGTCCAGCGTCAAACCTCCACGTCAGATTCTATCCAGGAGGTTTTTTAGAGCAACCAGTCAGGAAACAGACATCTTTCCAAGCCTGAGTCAGCAGCTCAAACGTTGTTCTTTAGGGAAATCCTTCGTTTTCAGGAAAATCTGAAGCTGCGCTCACACCGCCGTCAGCAACGTGTGCTCATTTGGCTGCACATTTTCTACGTAGAGACCTAAAACGATCGTAAAAACTTTTGAAGCTGCGTCAGAACAGAGAAGCCAAAACGTGCATTTACATGCGTTTACATGGAGTTTTCATGGAAAAGCAGGTGTGAATGTAGCATAAAGGTTACAAGGTCACCACAGCCAGCAGAAAACTGTCACCTGCAAACAGCTGCAGCTGAGAAACCTGAAGGCTTTCAAGGTCTTGGAAGATTTTCTGTTCGAGCAGCGAACAAATTCACATTTGGATCAACAAAATAAGCCATCCGGGCAAACGAAGGACTCACTTTCTGCTCTTCGGTTCTTCAGCTTGTAGTAGGTGTACATGGTGAGCATCAGCAGGTCCGCCAGAACATAGTAAACTGCCGTGTAGGTCTGAAGCAGAACAAACGAGACCAGACGGGTCAATGAGAGAACGTGAAGATGAGCAGCAAACAACTGCTCCTCAAAGAGCATTCCCTTCAGGAACAGAACCTTCACTCAGTTAGACAAGACAGTTCCAATGACAATAAAAGAGACGCTGTGTGAAGTCATGTGATCAGTCATGTGATCAGTGAGTCACCTGAAGTGGAAGTTGGTCCGCCAGAAAGGAACCCACCAGGTTGCAGGAGTCTCCTCCCAACCAGAGCAGCAGAAACCACACCGAGAGGGCGCTGTCCATGTTCCCCTTCTTCCACGAGTTCCAGTACTGCCTGCAGAGGGAGGAGGACAAACATGAACTTCTGTCAGACCTGCAGCTCCTCACCGAGCCTCTGAAGGAAACACCTACGGGAGGGAGGACACCATGAAGCAGAGGATGGACAGGAGGCCCAGGTAGATGCTGGCCATGTCCCGCCCATCCTGGGCACATTCCCCGAGCCCGTCCCATACCCATTTGGTGCCATTGGGACACAAGGAGGTAAAGTTTCCTTGGGAGGTCCACCCCAGGAACCCACGAGCAAGGATTCCGTCTGTGGCCATGTTCCGCTGGAGGAGGCGCTCCTGAGGAGGAGCAGATCAGTTACAGAACATCTGAGCCTGGAGGCCATCCGGTCCAAACCCACAGAACACAGTTCTGCTGAGCATTTCAATCCATAAATCAAACAGATCAGGGAGACAGATAAAAAATCCACATCAGCCGTGAACAATGAAGACACTTTGGATTGTAAATCCTCAGAATGAAAGTGTCTCTAAAACCGGAAGTTTACCAAGATAATTACACCCAAACACTAATAACAAACACCACGTTTTTTGTGTTCCCGTCTATCGATTAAACCTTAAAAATCAAACTAAAACTGTCAAACAAAACAGTAAACAGGACCGGCTGTTGGCCGCACGAGCGCCGGCCGCGCGAGCCTCAGCAACGACACGCGATTCCCGCGTTTCTGAGGAGATTTTGTGAAGAAAATGTCTCCAAAACGAACAAAACAAAGACAGGTGGTTTTCTTACCTGAGAAAACGACGGAATCTGACCGCCAACCTCACGGAAGAAAAAGTCTGGAGCTGCTGAGAGCTGATTGGTCGGTCCTGTGAAACGTCACAGGACTCATGTGACTGCGATTCAAAACAAACCAACCTTCAAAATAAGAGCTTTCTTCCACTTAAAACCTTTTTAACTTTTATGATCAAATTCAGCCCTTTATCTGATTCAATGCTTTTTGTTGTCACTAAACATTATTTAATCCAGTCAAAATGGAATTATTGAGAAATGATTACAGTGGAAGCACTTTCGTGGAACAAATCCTTCACACATTCTCTTCACATTTCAACAAGCTTTGCTAAACTCACCTTTCGTCTCTGTAAACCGATCGGTTCTGAGAAACAGTCAAAGAGAAAGCACCCAGCGTTCCTCAGACGCAACAAGCCACGTTAACAGAAACCCAAGGAGTGCGAGACAAAGTCCGGGAAGTATTTCAACATTTTCTTCAAAAGGTCTTCAGGTCAGCAGAAAATCAGCTGATGTCAGCGATATTATAGTTTATTCACAAAAAAACAAGAAGTTTGTGTCTGACCTGCAGAATATGAGCTACTTTCAACAGGCGGCCCTGATCTAAAGGGTTTAAAGGCTGAAGGAAACTGTTTTCAGACTGTCCTTTACCACACGCTGGATCTTCTGTTCAGCTCCTCTGGATGATCCACCATCAACATGAACCAACAGGTGTAACACAAGATGCTCACATTTGAAGGTGTGCTGTGATATATCTCAACAAGTTTTATTGACAACGCACCAAAACATCCATAGCGTAGCATATCTTCAGAGGGTTCCACTCTTATTTACAGAACATCTCCACAGTCGTACAAAGACTCAGTCAGCTCCATCTCCAAGCGTATGATACAGCAAACAGAATACAGGATTGAAGGAAATGATCACATGAATCTACAAACGCATAAGAAAAAATGACCCAATATTCACTACTGCGAAACAAGTCCAGCTTCAACGTCTGTACAATGTTGCAGATCAGAGTTCTTCCAAAGACAACCATAGGATGAACTGGATTTTCTGAGAAGTTCTCCTCCTCCTCCTGAAGAAACGGGAGTCCGGGAGGCGGGAAGACAGTCTTCACTCCTCATTCAGTCACTATTTGATGTGGACGACCTTCTCGTCTGTTTTCAACCGTTTACGACGGGGCTGTATGAAGTCGTCCTCCGAGTCCTCCGTTTCCTCCTCCTCCCGCTCTTTCTCATCTGGAGGCTCGGCTTCCGGGATTTCGGGGAAGTTCTGGCCCAGGAACATCTCCTGCAACTTCTCTTCAAAGTACAGGCCCACCGCCTTCCCAGAAATGGCCATCTCCGACCCGGTCTGCCAAAGGAGGAAGAGGAGGGAGGAGAGAGTGGGAGCGGTGAAAGAGGAGGAGAAAGTTTGAGAGCACCAGTGAGTGGGTTTGGACAGGAAGGGTGAGGAGGAGGAGAACGAGGAGACAAATTAAACCTGGTTAAAACTCTTGCGGCGAGGCGGCCCCATCTCAACCTTGCTGAACAGAGCGGGATATTCTGCCTTCCTGTCCCACTGCGGCTCCATGAAGCATTTCCACCATCAGACCTTCAGCCATCTGCACTTTACTGCTCCAGTATTTTCTGCTTCTTTTGTTCCAACATAAACTTTTTAAAAGGTTTAACTTTTTAGCTTCAACACCCAAGAGATGCGACTGAAGGTTCCATCATCTGGGGACTTTGAAGAAATCAACCTTCAGCGATGTGGGTGGAGTCACACTACTGAACTAAAACGACAAAGAGCACAGCGCCAGATGGGAGTGTCTACATTTCTCTGGAATGATAGGAAAATGAAGACAACGGATAAAAACAAGTATGTGCTCAAATAGAAAAAGAAAAGCTTAATTTAAGTAGATCCAGAGAAACCTCATGTCCGCACACGAGAAGCAGCTCTGGCTCCACATCTACTGCACATGCTCAGTGTCATCAAGATCACAGCGGCATGAAAGAATATTCCATAAATCAGATCAAATTCATCTCTAAAATTAGAAGTTACTTGGTTTGTTTTTATTATTTTATTTGCATAAATTTCACTTCAAATTGCGAGTTGTGTGTAGTTTTTTTCATAAAACAAATGGATTTGGAACATAAAGCATATTTACTGGAGTTCTCTTGAATGGTTTCATAATCACACATGAATGAATCTGATTGGTTGGCAGCACCAGGGATTCTCAGGTTCGTCACTCCATTCTTTCTGCCTTCAAATCGGTCAAACTAGCGGGTCAAACCAACGTGATCAGAGACAGAAACCACTGCATCAAACGGGTCAAATAGACCCAAAGTCAGACCCTGAAAGGGCAAAGACACCATAAAAGATTCATTCATGGCAGCCCCTGCGGAGTCTCCTGACCCCCCAGCACAGTTCAAACTGCAGGAGGCCCCCTCCCCCCGGCATTCAGAAGTGGACAACCCTTTCTAGGAGCCTCAGTGGGAGGAAACAGGTACCTGTGCTCTGAGGAAACAGCTTACCTGTGTATTAATCTCTTTCTCCTCATCATAAACCTGGATTATTCGAGACATCTAAAGGGGGCAACGACATTACATCAAAGACCGTGAAGCAGCGAGGAAGAGAAGAGTTCACAGCAAAAGCAGGTTAGATCATCACAGGAAGGACGTCTGTCTCTGCAGGGGGGGCTACAGGACACCAAACCAGGAGCATTAACAGCAAGTAAAGATCAAACCCAGAACAGGGGTACTCGTTCATCTTTTAAGATGTTTTTTCCTTCGTTCTTGCTTGAAATAGCGCTGCGTTTAGAGAAACATCAGCAAAGTTTTAATATGAAACAATGCTACTGGGGTTTGATTTTGAAAGTCGAGACTTTTTCAGGAAATATTAGACATTCATGTTTTAAACATCTTTGGGAGTCATTTGTCTTTATCACATTCAATATGTCTCTTAAATCAACGTTTTCCTTTTTATCTCACTGAGGTTCTGTTATTTTAAGTACCAGCAGCACTGGCAGCAGAAGTTCAAACTCTGAATAGCGGTTTCCATATCTGCGACAAACAGAAACAGGTGTGCTTTAAGATGATAACGGGGCCTGCTGCGGTTTGTTCTTCATAGAAAAGGTATTTGGTCCAAAAAACTGGAATCGACCCTGTGACCTCTTCCACAGTGAAGCCTACTGGGAGCCTCCACCCAAAAGACAACAGACCAGCGCGGTTCTCACGCGGTTCCCACAGAAGTTGGGCATCCCTCATTTGGTTTCTAAAGGAGGTTCTTGATGGTGAACTAAATTCCCTCCGTGTTCGTCAGGTTCTCCTCCACCTCTCAGCAAAGAGAAACGAGAAGCAGCCGAGCCCTTTCTCTTTACGGGTTAGCATGACGGCACGCCAGCATCCTGACTCACCACAAAGCAGCTTCTCTGAGTGCTGCACACCATCACTTCACCTGACGGTTCGGTTTGTTTCTCGTGATCATCGGGTTTTAAGCGTAGATGATTCCACCGTTTCCTTCATAGATGTTAGTGAGTTACAGCCGTTTCCTGTGGAGGTCTGTCAACTCCACTCACATCCAACAAAGCAACTGCTCTAATCCAGCCCAGACCCTTCCAGTCAAAACAGATTATTTTACTGGATTAAAATGACAGATTATGGGAGGGGTTTCAGTGTAATTCTTGCAATCAGTGAGTAAATGCTGGCGGTGGAGAGAAAAACTCTTTAGGAAACAAGTTCCAGCAGAAAATCATCAACGACGACATCAATTCAGAAACAAACTCCAACACTTCTAAAGTGCTGAAGGAACCAACAGAATAACGGGACCCAGAGCTGCAGGTATGTCACCAAACTCAAGCTCTTCTTCTGCTAGAATTTCTACACCAACATCACTACATCTGATTGCATCATCTGGAGAAGATTCAGATCCGATCTTTACTGGTTCCACATCATTGTGACGTTTGCTGAACTAAAGGAGCAGTTACAGAAACCAGAGGTTTAACGCCCTTTAATGCTGAATGAAGCAGGAAGACGCCAGGTCCAGTCGCCATCACAGCCGTGTCTGAATTCCTTCACTACTTAGTGGACTATATCGGCAGTTAACCCTTTATTGGGGTGTTTGAACACACCGCTTCTGCACCAACGTCCACACACCAGACGTTTACTTGCTGTTAATCTTGGGGAGTTATTAATGCAGGCTGTCCATTAAAGAGCCTTCAAAGGCTCCGTCAGAAGGTTACAGAGACTGTTGAGGTGTTTGGAGGAAACAACGTCACATTAAATCAGAAAAGGATGAATCCCAGCTGTTCCGGCGCAGACGCGTGGTGGCGTCACTTTCCCCCCACAGGAGAACACAGACTGTATTAGTAGATCAAGACTGAGCAGGGACTTTCATCCGTTAAAACACAAACTTGTGCACTGTGGTGAGTAGGGATGAGTACCAGAACCCAGAGCCAAGTTGGTACCGGTACTGACAGAACTACTGGTAACGCATTAAAACGCAGACATCGGAGCTTCATCTCGCCACTTGTTTTCAGACATGTCAATCTCGCGTTCTACTCGGTTTTGCTTTACAATTCTAGCCAATCATTTGACCTTCCCAGCAATTGTGGGCGGGCTCGTAAGTGAGGCTGTTAGGGTGGGCGGAGCTTCAGTCAAAATGCCAAACTTCACAGTAAAATATTCTAATAAATCGACCTGACGGATCAGAGTGATGTGTATAACGCTCTGAAAAATGACCGTCGCCATGGTGATGAGCGGTAAAAACAGAGACGCAGAAGGAAATACAGCATCACTGTGTTCACACTGAGCGCGATTCATGCGTCGGGGCGTCCAGTTTTAATGTTAAGTCAGCGGCAGACACAGTCTGAGCTATGGCAGGATATGAGTGTCGGGCGTGGTGGGTAGGTCCGGCAGCGGCGCGATTTGGGTGTAGGGGCGCATCCAGATGCCAAAAATCTGAACTTTGTGAGGATGGCGTCAACTCAGCTTTGGGCATGTGACGTGTTCGGTAACCTGATCCGTGGGCTGAGTCCAGAACCAACATGGAGGAAGAGCTCGTCACTCTCCTCCTGAAATTCACGATAACTTTCTTATTTCCATCAAGACAATATTAAAAAAGATCTTTTAATTTCATTCTTTCCTCCTCAGACTAACGCGGGACAGCAGGTTTCTGAACACGTTTAGACAGGCGCTGAGCGGCGAAGTCACCACGCTTCCAAATAGAGGCGTCTGATGGGAATTTGACACGTGAATCATGTTCAGTGTGAACGCAGCTTGAGGAACATCATCCTGTCACGCGGCCTCAATGTTTTTGAAGAGTTTTTTTCACCGTTTACAGACTGGAACCGGTTTGAAAGTCATGGTTCAGAATCAGATCAAATCCACATGTACCCATCCCTAGTAGTGAGGTGGTTAAGGAGGGTCATGGTGATCCTGCAGATCCTTCAGTGTCAGTGTTAGTACGTGCATGAAGCTGAGAGCACAGCTTCAGCTGCATCATTCAGAGTCAGAGGAGAAGCTCTTCATTCTGACCATGGTTTCATTCAGTTGGTTCAGACTGGTGTTAGCATGCTCTCCAGAGGAAAGGCATTCCCTGAAAACTCATGCCGCTCACCTCATTGTACTTCGCACAATTTTTGAAGATAAGGCGCATGTCCGACACAAAGTCCTGGACAGAATTGTAGTACTGGGAGCTCCGTAACTGCAGCTTCTTCTTCACCTTCTTCAGGTCCATGGGCTGCTTAATGATCTTGTAGTAGTTGGGCACCTACGTTTAAACAAGCAGGTTAGAGCGAGTCATTTTTTTAGAGCAAAACGACAAAGAGAAACAGGTTTTGTTTGAGAAACAGCTAAATATTTAGAGAGAGTAAAAAAGCAACATTATTCTGGACGACATGTTCTGTTCAAATGTGCAGAGAAGCTGAGAAGTTCTTTCTCCCTCTTCTGGGTTTGTGCTTAACTGTCACCAACACATGCTGTGGACTGAACTGAAAACCATCAAATAAAAGCCTGAAAAAATCCTTTCTGCAGCAGCCTGGACTTCTCCGGAGAGGAAAGGCAGAACTTACAGAGCTGGGAACGGGTTCCCTGAAGCCCATGCTGAGCTCATGACAGAAGATGTACAGCAGGACGCGTTCACATCTCTGCAGAAGAAGAAAACAAAGGTTGAAAGGCTGGAATACTCCTGAGGAGCTGCTCCCAGCGGACTTTAACTGACCCTCTGGTCTTGGGGGTTCAGGTTCTGCTCTCCTTTGATCCTCTTGCTGTCGTCACAGTACTCGATTTCTGGATCGCTCAGACTCCGACAGAAAGTACAGAGAAAGTCCCCCCTGCAACACAGAACACAGCGAGGAGGCTGCAGGCTTCGGAAAGACACGCTCATGCAAAGTCTGGGTCAGTTCCCATGTTCTGTCTGAGCCGCCGTGCGTGAACGCAGAGGGAGGGGCTTACTTTGGGAAGATTTTGATGGTGGGGACGTGGCATTTCATGTGGAACACTTTGGGACAGTTGTCACAGCAGAGGAGGTCGCCCCCGTTGATGCAGACGGCGCACCAGTCTTCGTTGGGATCGTCCTCTTTGCCTCCATGGTTCTCAGATGCTCCGCCCCTGTTGGTCTCCACCTCCTTGCCCGCGTTTCCGTTACTGAGCAGGAGGTTGGCCTTGCTGTGGCTGTTCTCCGTGG
The DNA here is from genome assembly GCA_036245035.1 of Adrianichthys oophorus. NCBI lineage: Eukaryota > Metazoa > Chordata > Actinopteri > Beloniformes > Adrianichthyidae > Adrianichthys > Adrianichthys oophorus. The sequence goes on along the minus strand of BSAI01000015.1, from coordinate 340,486 downwards.
ACGTTGAGGTAGAGGTGGTTGTAGTGGAGGCGCCGCTGAGACCATTCAGTTCAGAACACGAGGTCTCCGTCTCTGGCTCGGTTTTGATCCGCTCCCCGAGTCCGCTGGAACCATCCTGACCTGTCGATACGGCCCCCCGCGGGCTGGTCTCTGGACTGCTCATCTGTAGGGACAGCCAGACACACCTGCTTTATGGCTGAAGCTCACCTGGTCACGTCACCAGTGATGTCGTTCTCAGAAATTAGGCTTCTGAAAGCCAGCGGCGGTACCATGCAGGCACTCCTGCCGGCGTCTTTGCCCCGCTCAGTCTTCAGAGAGGACGCCGGGCAGCTGTAACCATCCTCCAAACCCGGTTCCTTCTTCACTTTGATCGGATCTGCACTGGCTCCGGCTCCGCCTCCAGGTCCAATCCTTCCCGCAGAACTACAGCTAAAACACACACCCAGAAAAAGAGTTTGTAAATATCAGCCAGAAAATCCCATTTCACTCATGGTGACAACATTTCTGTGTTCACAACCACTGGAGCATCTTTGAGCGCCGCTGTCAGAGGAAGCTTTCTTTCGTCTTCGCTGCTGTTCTGGAGATTTTGGTTTTTATTAATCATCTTCATCATGAAGTATTTCAGAAAATCCTGATGCGTTTAATGACTAAGCTCACGTTTGTTCCTCGTGCAGCTTCAGTGGTCAAACGTGTTCATCTCTGTTTTTGTGTAAATGAATGTCTATCATCAGTGCAGGATTGATAAACTTCACATGTATCCCATAATAGGCTGTAAATATGGAACAAGAAATAAAATGTACAAAAACCCAACTATGCTGACTATGAATCCAATTTTAAAATATCTTAATGAATGATCTTAAAGGTGTGTATTCTGATTGTGAGGCTGTTGTCATGGTAACAGGTGCAGCCCTTACCTGCCCCTGCTTCCTGTGCTGGATGTGCTGGAGGGTCGTGCTGGCGTGTGAGAGTTGGACACGCCTGCAGACAGAAATGCAGCAGGTCATGCAGCTGCTGCACGCTCACCTGAGCAGACATGAAGCACCTCTCCTCAGCCGTACCTGAGGATCCTGGAGACAGATTGGGTAACCCCGGAGACGTGTTCAGGTCCACGGAGCCCAGGTGAAGCTGTGTGCTCGCTGTGATGTACCGAGACAGGATGTTTCCGAGGTTGCTGGAACCTGCATCTTCCAGCTGGAAATTTCAGAGGAACATCATGAAGATTCAGCAAAGTTACCAGAGAAGCTTAGGAACTCCTGAGGAAGACTAGTGTTCCTAACAGCTGACAAAGTAAAGGAGAAATGCTCGTGATGGCTCTCTGTGCTTCACCTGAATGTGAAAACAAAGATACTAAATTCTTCAGAAACCTTTCTAGATCTTCAGACTGTGGTGCATTCACTCCAAACCGGTGCAGACCTGAATCGGTGGGATCTCTGGAAGGCAGGGAAGGTTCTCGGGGTTGGTGACGGACGGGATTAGCTCGATGGGACCGATTACCGGGCTGGCGGGTCCACGGTGAGCGTGGGCTCCTGCCATACTAGCACTGGTAGGACTGGTGGGGTTGGCATTATGCAAAGATGCAACCGGAAACGGACCTGCATGTCCTGGGTTGGAATGCTGCGCATGAGAGAGAATATGAAGAGAAAGAGAAGAGGAGAAACGATGAGGAACGCCCCGTTTTCTTTGTACAAACACAAGAACAAAATGGAGGCACAGGAAGAAGATGGCTTCATGATCATGCAGGTGAGTGAGCGAACATGCTTCACGACACACAAATGACTAGAAAGGAAAGGTGCAAACCCCTGATTGAAGTAAGAAACGAAACCTTTGGTGGCTCATCTCAGATTCTACAGACATCTGGACACAAGAAAAAGATGTCATGGAGGTTTACTGTCCTCGGCCCACATTCAGAAAATCTCTTTCATGCTGCGTATGGAGGAAACTCTGAGCAGATGCATCGGAACTGCAGTTTGGATGTTTGAGCTGAAATCAGAAGCTGATGTTTGAAGTATATGAAGTCTACTTTCTGCTGTTGGCTTCGTCATTTATTTGCACAAATTCTAACAACTTTAAGGCTGAATGTAAAACGAGAAGTTCCCTTTTCAAGTGTATAAAGAAAAATCCTCTAGAAATGCAAACACTTGCAGTTACAGAGATGCGTTTGTTTTCTTTGTTTGCTGGAATACAACATGTTTTCTCAGGTTTGTCCTGAAGGTCTGAAGAACCTCAGAAACAGAGTCAACTCCGTCAAAAGGTAGACTTCACTGTTAATCAAAGATGAGGGACTCTCACCTGAATGTCATTGTTTATGTGCACAAACACATGATCACAGCTACTGCTTTTATTGGATCAAAGTGCATCAATTATCAAGAAAAAAACATATTTGGCAAAAATCTAACCGTCTAAAAACCAATTTAAAAAACAAAATAGGTTAAGAGATTTTAGTGAAGCTTATAGATCCACTCATATAAAAATGATGTTTAAAGTCCCACTTCAGTCATCTACTGACCTGTTTTCAAAGTGTTCTCAGTAAAGTCTTTCAATGATGATGATGCCGTTTTAGCCTAAATCAACAAACCTGTGTTGTTTTCTAGGACAGTTTCTGCAGAGCGGCAGGAGTTCTTTAGAAATTGACCTCTAAGTTGTAGGTGGGACCATACAAGGAAAACAAAGACGTTCATGGATCTATTTGTGTGAAAGTGAATGCATCAGAAAGGGGCGGAGCCGGGAGCTGCACAGAGTATTTTCAACATCACAAATATAATCTTTTTCAAACAGCTCCTGATTCACATCAGTTTGAATGAAGAAATACTCAGAATCACAGCTTTAATCTTAATTCTCTTTATATACGTCCTCCATCAGCAGAAAAAAAAACATGCTAAAAACACCATGTTCATCAGAGTGGGTCAGTAAGAATCTGTCTGTAATACCTCTGATGAACTGTAGAGGGCAGCGCGTCATAGAGTGGCAGACATTGATGACGGGCTGTAGTTTTTTCAGCTTAACCCTTTAATGTCTGAGATGAACATCCTGAGACGTGTCAGTGATCGCGTCTCCATCTGGATTTTAAAATGTTCTTCAGAAAAGTGTTGGAGATGCTTCTGTTAATGAGGCTGCTCTGCTGGATCTACTGACGTTCTTTCTCCATCATCATATCATGCTGACATGGTTCAGTGAGCTTTCTACACTACAATTTCTCACAAATGTTATTTTCATATAAAATGCATAACTGAGCATGAATCTGCATTAAGATTCATGTCCTATATTAGTAGTTCAGATGTTAAACTGATGACATCATTAGTGAGATTTCTTCAATATCAATGGATCTTCAAGGATCCATTGAGATCAACTTCTTGCAAATCCTGCAGCACCAAACTAACAGATGAGTCTTCAGGCTCAAACTACAGTAAACTCCTAAACTATTAAACTGATTATGTAAACCCTCCCCCCCCGGTACCGACCTGTCTCTGTAACTGAGGCTGCATCAGAGAGGAATACTGCTGGCCGTTGGGTCTGGGCTGAGCCGCAGCTATCCGGCTCTGGGGGGGGTCCAGGCAGGCGCATGTGATGGGAGGAAGGGTACATGGGGGGGCCAGGCCCACCGTTCATGCCCCCAGGTCCTCTCTGGAGCTGCTGCATGCTGATGAGTCGGGGGGGCTGGTCAGAAAGAGAGCGGCGTGAAAACCAAAGCCCTGCAGCAACACCTGACCCGCTGACCGTCTGCCGTACCTGCTGAACCAGGGGGGGCCCGCTCTGCCGAGCATGCTGCTGGGATATTTGAGAAGCGAGTCGCATTTGCTGCTGCATCTGCTGCTGCATCTGCTGCTGCTGCTTCTGCTGCGTGTAGGCTGCATGCTGCATGTGCTGCAGCCGCAGCTGAGCCAGGTTGATCTGACCCGGGTGTTTGCCAGGGAGACCCTGGCCTGGAGAGATGGGGGGTCCTGCTACCATCACACTGTGGGGCTGTGTCGGTGGGGGGGGTTTCTCAATCACCAAATTTCCTGCAAATAAACAAGGAGGCAGACGGACAGTGAAACTGGAACGGCTTGAAAAGATTTCATTTTCACATTTATAGAAGACGCAGCCTTCCGTCCACATGTACCGTTCTCAGAGGAACATCATGTTTGCCCTTTATAAAAACCAGCAGACGCATAGGACATGCAAACATCTGTTTCTGCAGAACTAATGAACACAAGTACAGAGCAGTAGTCTGATTACTTTTCTGTCTTCAGTTACTCTGCTCATACGTGTACTAAACCGTCCTGATGATTCATTGATTGTAGACTAGAACTACACTTCTGCTGCTTAAACCATGAAACCTGAAGAACTAAAACGTTGTCTTTGTAATGACCCCTCCAGCAGCTGTCGGTTTCTGTCCTCGTCTTTAGACCTTCTTTAATCCACCTCAGACACGTTTTTCCTAAAATGCTTTGGTGTCAATCCTCTGAACTGATGCCGATTAACGTTTCTACACTCAACTCCAAAGCAATAAGCTCTGATGTTCTTGTCTGAGAAAAGAAATGGCGATAATGGTAAATGGCGTTTACTTATATAGCGCTTTTCTACCTTCATTGAAGGCCCAAAGTGCTTTACAGTGATGGTCCCATTCACACACACACTGGCGCCAACCTTCCATCAGAGGCAATGTGAGGTTCAGTGTCTTGCTCAAGGACACTTCGACACATGGGCGGGCAAGGCGGGAATCGAACCTGCAATCTTTCGATCAGAGGCCGACCGCCCTTTCTACTGCACCACAGCCGCCCCAGTTCCAGAAGAAGTTCCTGTTTTATCCCAAGTTCAACACTGAGGGATTCTCACCTAAATTCACAACATTTTTGGCCCAGAAGTTGGGGTCACAGAAGAAGCGCACCACCCCGTTGGACTGGGGGGCCGGTTCCAGTCTGGCCTTGAAGAGCTTACATAGCTGGTACATGATCTACACAGAGAAGAAAAGGAGCTTTTATCACTGAGCTTTTCAGTTCAGAGGTCAAATCCACAGCAGAGATGCTAAAAAAATCTGAATAAAAACAGCAAATATTTGTAAAAATATCAGTTCGCTCAGCGTTCCATCTTCATGCAAATTTACACTCATCTTCCTCACACATTCAGCAGCGATATCATTCTCATCCTCTCAACAAAGTGCATGTTTCCTCAGAGTTTGCTCCTTCTTTGGTTTCTGAAACTCATCAGAAGACAGTCGAGGAACAGAGAAGCTGGATGTGAATGAGACAACTGCAGAAAACTACAGCAGGAGCGAATTGATAAATAAGTCAAGAAACTTGGTTTTTCTGAGCAGAAATGGTTTAACCAAGCTGCTTTGCTCCATAAAACAATCCGCTGATTTACATTGGTTGTATAAGCACCACTGTAAAGCGTTGCATACCAGCGCTAAGCTGCTTTTCTCCACTTCATAAGTGGATTTACATTTAGTTACAGTGGTGGTAAAATGTCAATACTGGAGCTGAAGCTCATGTCTTCAAGGGTTTAGTCCCACAATAAAGAAAAATAAGTTCATGAACTAGTCTCTAAAAAGAAAATTTGGTTCCTGTTGGTGAAAAAGTCAATCTTCCACCAACACCCCTCCATCAAACCACACAGAACCCACAGCAGAACCCTGTGATGTGTGCACCAACGTACCGGCCTCTTGCTGTACAACAGCGCCGTGTTGCTGCCTGATGTGATGGCCCAGTTGCAGAACTTGAGAACGTGGCTGATCTGCTGGGCCAGTTGGGTGGTGTCTTTATGCTGAGCCACAAGCCTCATGCTTCGCTCTTTGGTCACATTCTGAAATCACAACGTTTCTGTCAAACATGAACTCATGCTGACCAAGCTGGACCACCATCCAACCTACAACTCTAGCATAAAGGTGAATGTGACCAGGCAAGGATCCCACCAGAGGATGGGAGGAGATAAAGACCTCTGAAGGAACAAAGAAGAGAAGAAATCTAGACAAACCACAAACAGGACTTACCCGGGCTCACACCGCATGCAGTCCGGCCCCGGTGCAGACGCAGGAGCGGTCTATCCACAGCAGGTAACTCACACTGACTATGGTTTGCGAGCGGTCCTCCTGCAGACAGCCTCTGCTGCAAACCTCGCAGACCTCTAAACTCACGTAGGTTCACGTGAGAACCCGCCATTTAAGTGAGACGTCATAGCGAAAATGAGGTTTTATTGTGAAAATCATACCGGATGCACTTAACATTCGCTCGCATGGTTTACGGTTCATGACGTTAATTGCCCCAACTTCAAAGTAAAGTGATCAGATCAGCTCCGGCGTCCGGAAAATAAATCAACTAAACAAACACGGAGCGCTGAAGAGGCCGGATCGCAGAGGCCGGACCGGACTGGATGCAGTGAGAATGCCTCTCGCACTTTTCATGTTACGTAAAGACTCCGGCGTCCACACCGGAGCCAGACCGCATGCGGTGTGAGCCCGGGGTAAAGGAGACCATTAATAACAGATACAGCAGCGAAAGAGGACAAACTTGACCCTGAGGGTCCATAAAAATGTCTCAAACTCATGCTGTTATTGCATAAAACCAAAGAAAAAGCAGCACTGGGAGTCAAACAGGCGATAGGCTGGACGCTGCCTTACCTCCAGCTGCTGCAACAGGGACTTGCCCTTTTTGTTGATTTCATTAATAAGTGTAAAAACTGCGATTTTGATCTCGTGCTCCACCTTCCTGTGTGTTTCATTCAACTCCTTTAACCTTCAATGAAACAGAAACTTAGTCAACAAGCAGCATCCAGCCGTAAACGGACACAAAACTGCTGCCGTGAAGCAGAGCCTCACCTGTGCTGCACCTGAGACAAAGAATGATGCACATAGCTGTTCTTTTCATGGAGCTTGGCCATGTTGGTCTCAATGAGACCTTTGTGGTTCTGAAAGGCTTCTTCCAGAAACTGGTACCTGTGTAAAACAAGAACATTCCGTCACAAACCTTCAAACCAGGAAGTGGCTTTGAAGATGATGGAGAGAGACGTGCTAACGTTTGAATTATAAACTCAAACCTGCCTTTTAATCTCATCCAAAAACTGTCATTTTTTAGGATTCAAGTCAAGAAAACAGGGTTTCCATTTATGCCTTAATTCTATATTCAAAATTAGGATGATTTTATTCCTGTTTAACTAAAATTCAGAATAACATGTCTGCATGTGTCGCAGCAACAGGGTTTGGGAATTGGTCTATTTCAAACCAGAAAAACAACAAGAAAAGGTAAAGAAAACAAAAGAAATGTATAACTATAAATAAATACATCAAACTTAGGATAATTAGTCATGAATTGGTTTGAAAATTAAAGATGTTTAAAGATACATGTAAAGATATTTTTGACATTTAATGTTTCTGAACAGATTCTGAGGTAAATACACCAACTCACATTGGACCAGGAAATGACTCGTCTTTGCTGCATAGAAGACTGTAGAATATTTTTAATGAAACATTTGTAGAATCTTTTTGGGTTAATTTAAACCTGAATTTATCTGAACTCAGAGACCCAGACATGAGGAGAAAGTTTTACTGAACATTAAGATGAAAATGGAAAATATTTTACAGGTGTTGTCAATGACTCACTCAGAATCAAACCAACATATTTACAGTGCAGTGCGAGCTCCTTCAAAATAAAAGCATGGAAACAGTGCGATCATATGACTGCAGTCTCATCATAATCAATCAGTGGTTAAGTTGTGAAATAAGCTGGGAGTGGGGGCGGAGGGCAGGTACAGGATGCGTGTCCAACCTACCTGTGCTCTTTGTGCTCCAGCAGCTGGCAGTCTCTACAGGTCAAAGTGTCACACGTCTCACAGAAAAGTTTGAGCGGCTCCTGTTTGTGGACCGGACAAAAGACCGGCCTCTGTCCTGATTGGCTGACAGGTTCTGTGGACAGAATGCACCAGAAGTTCTATAAGGACCAAACACTAGGAAAATGGACCTGTACATTTGCTTGTGGTCTCCGTGTTCAGTTTTCAGACTGAAAGAATGAATACAATCACACTGCAACAGCAGGGGGGTCTCTGCTCTCCATCACGTCATTTGCAACATTTACCGCTCAATCTTTTTCCAGAACAAAGTCCTGTTCTTTGTTCATGCAGAGCAGACTGAACTCATGCTGATGTGGGTTCTTACACACTAACATCTACACAACTAAAGAGCATCAAAAGTATGCTGACAATGGGGGCGGGACTTCCTGACCCAGCGTAGAACATTTCAGCAGATGTTTGCTTCCAGTGATCAAACTGCTTCATTTCAAATAAAGTTCTGCTCCAAAATGATGTGATCTCTTAACAGGAAGCAATGAAAACCAGAGACTTTACAGCATCAAACTGCTGCACGATAGCGTCGTTAGGTCCGCCGGTCCACAGGAGTTTGTCCACCGCAGACCTGCAGCGCCTGAACTTCACCTAAAAAATTTTCCCATTTGTTGGTTTATTTTCCTTTTCTGCTCACATTCTACCACCGTCCACCTCCATCACTCAAACGTTTTCACTGAATTCAAGCGTCAAACTCGGCATTGGTTCATGACAGCATTAACGTGACCCTTCATTCTCATATTAGTGCCGTTAGATGCTTGGTCAACTGCAGTCTTCTTAATGAGCTTGCCTCTGCAACATTTCAGAACTAACAGCTTTCTGACTCAAACATGTTCTGATAGAACGTGCACAGGAGAACGTTCCACTTGCAGGAGGGTTTCGGATCTTACCAGAAGCAGCATCAGCGTCCTCCTTTGTGCAAATTTTGTGGTCCTTGGTGATCTTGACTCTCTGGTGGGCCTCCACACACGTCTTACATAGCCACTCACCACACTCCACACAAAAGCCTATTGTTCCGGCATTGTCTTCACAACTTGTGCAAACCTTTGGAGAGAACACCAGACAGCAGAACTTTACAGCTCAGAAGAGCAGTTCTTCAGAACTGGTCCTGATATGCCTTTGGCATGGATTACATGATGATGATGAAATTAGAGCATCAATGTGTTTCCAAATATTTAACTGAAGCCACAGAACAAAGGCCAGGAATATTCAAACCAACTCTCTGTGAATATGAAACAACCTCAGAGCACTTTCCGTTCCAGCTCAACAGCAGACATGAAAATCAGATTTATGTCCACAAAATAATTAGGTCACAGCCTCAAATTAATCTTTTTTTTATATAATAATGTGATTATTTGTCCAGCATCCCAAATGGAAAGCTGCGCAGTCACGCTTTAGCCAACGTGTCTGAAGGACACTTTGGGATCATTAGCATCAGTGGCTAAAAGCTCAGACATCTGGACACAGATCATCACCCCGTCCATAAACTAAGTTAGAAACAACAACAACAGCTCTTCCATCATAACAGTAGTGTTTGGTTTTCTTACACAGTAACCAGATCTGCTTTGGTTTCCTTTAAGCTCCTTCGAAGCAGCCGACCTGGCTCAAAAATGTATAAGAATGTCTGACTTTTGTGTTTGATGGATAACAACAGTCCATTCTGGGAGGTAATCTACTGTACAGTCAGCTCTGGCATACCTGTGCAGCTTTTTCATCAGACGTACTGGTGGCTTCGCTGGTGTCTTTAACAAAGTAGTTGTCTATGATGTCGGTTTGCTTGTAGTCCTGGTGGCAAACGGAACATCGCATGACGTTTACTGCAGAGAGGAGACAAAAGAAAGACCGGGTCAGAACATGCCGGACTGCACTCAGATACCTGCACAGGCGCCGTTTGCCCTCCACCGACCATCACGAGGGGTCATCAGCTCAAAGCGTCTTCATGGGAACCAACGGCTTCCTCCACCATCTTATTCTATTTAAATGAACCCCATCACAACCACAGCAGCCGCAGCTCAGAACTGTTTCACATGTGACTTCTAATGAAATGAATCCGTTATAATCAGATCCCAGGATTGATCACGTCAGCTCTGCTTACATTAACATTCAAGACTGAAAGAACTGCTTTTTTATTGAAGCTGGGGGCAGTAAGCTGCCACCTGTACCCCACACACTCATCATTTTACCCCACAACCAGCTCGCTGAGGTTCAAACCGGTCTGATCCAGTTTAAGGCGGTCTGTGCTGACCAGAGCAGCATGCAACCGGTCTGTGGGAGCTCCAGCTGCGCGGGGCCCTGCTGGATCAGACGTGGAAGCAGCTGGAAGGGGCGGAGAACCAACGCAACCTCAAAGCAGCCGCACGCGTCAAAACAAAAGCAGCTGTCACTTTGAAACACGGCCCACAGGCTCAGCGTCTAACCAGCAACTCTGAAACAACTCAGCCACCATACCAGAATGTGGTAAGATCTCTTATGAATGAATGAATAATATGCTTCACAATAAAAACAGACCAACCGATTTCTTTTTAAATTGGCATTCCAGCTGTGGTTACATCAGTAGCTTACATCACCATGAATGATAAAAAATCCAATCCATTATTATTATTATTAAAAGTGTTCCGGTCTGATATCATGCACAGTTCTGCAGGAATCTGAGGGCCAGTAATGGAGACAGCACGGTCACCCCAGTGTTTCTGACGTGACGTTTGGTGACCTGGGAGCATGAAGCAGATCCTGGTTGGCAGACCTCAAAACAGCTAAAAGCTGTGGACTAACTGGAGGCGGTTTGGTGATCGCTGAGTGACACTGAAGTACAGAGAATCACAGTAATCTATCCGAGAGGAGATCAGGGCGTGGATCGCCGTTCTAGATCACTGCGGTTCAGGGAAGGTTTGGCTTTAGCTAAAATGATAAAAGCTCATTTTCACAACGTTGTCAATTCAGTTTTATTTCTATAGGCCAATATCACCGCTATAGCCGGGCTTACACCGGTATTTGCAAGAACAAGACTTAGAACATTTTGTAAGCTCTTTTCTCAAACTTCAGATTATCAGCATAACAATGAAAGGAGACATCATGCTGTGCAATGATGGAACCAGGTGGAAGCAGATATAAAAGGGCGGGACCAAGGATAGAACCTCGTGGTGCCCCACAGGACAGAGGAGCCACAGATGAGGAGGTCTCGCCAATCCTATCAGGAAAACTTCTCTGTTAACTAATACCAGTCAAGTGTGACGCCACGAATGCCGACATTATGCTCTAGGAGAGTCAGGAGGACTGTGTGGTCCTCCATGAGACAGGCTGCCATCTGTAGAGCTGGACTCGGTTCTTTTCCAATTGAACTGAGCTTTGGCTCACTCTGAAAATCCTCCGCCTAAATACAGTCCGTGCAGGGACTGGAACAACTGAACCAAAACGGCCACCGTAGTCGTCATTAGCGGACAAACCTGGAGCAGCGATGCAACAGCAACTCATTCGAATGTGATCAGATGAATGCAGGCTCTTTAAAAACAACTTTTTATGTCATACTGTTAGGTTCAAAACCCAAACATTAGTAAATCTGCAAAGAAACACAAGAGAGTTGAGTATGGCTTTCACCTGCAGGGAGAGTGCCAGAGATCGCTCAGTTACAAGCTTCTCCAAACACTCTGCAGATCTCCGTCTCTCCCTGCTATTTATTGAAAGGGAACACCCTAGTTACATGCTGATTCAGCCACTAAGGGAGGGGAAAAAAGGGGGCTGGCTGAAGCAGTTTGTAGATAAGAAGAGAAAAGGAGGGGTAAACCGTGCCCCTTCCTGAGATAGGGGTCACACGACAAGACTTTGAAGTTTGATAGTGTGCAGCCCTGGAATGTAAGACTTTGAGGTTCCCCTGTTTGTCCTGCCCCTGGTGTGGAAAGGTCACAACCTCTTAAGATACACTCAGAACTGCCATTCCACAGAGGAGTCACCATTAGTAACTGAAGAAAACAGAATAATAATCATAAAATCTCTACCACATACACATTGCAAGTTAAGCAAACTCGGTCTGGAACAAATCATTTTTCTAGTGTAAATATACAAAAAAGACAAATGGAAGACATCTATTTCATTCTTTCATCACCAACTGAGTTCTGCTAAAGTGTTCAAGTCAAAGCTAAAACACAACGTCAACATTTAAAATAAACATTTTCAGTTTTAAATGAAAAGTTAGCCTGACAGAAACAGATGCCGTCTCTGATAGGATGTTTATAAAGTCACTAATAAGAAATGTTTTCTCTAAAATCATATTTTTATATAATTATCACGTTATTTTTTAATATGAATAAAGTAAATAATCCTCAGTCATCAGAAATGTGTTTGTAAGGTAGAGGAATAGAAACCTTCATTATTGTGACCTGATGGTTGTGGACTGAATCTTCATCACTGAAGGCTCTCCTCTGAACTCTTTGAAAGGCCAGTTTTTACAGAAACATTTAGATTTTCAGTTAAAGAACTGGGACTCTGAGTCCTGAGGTCAGAGCAGCTTCATCTGGAGACCCTCATTCAGAAGTATGAAACCATGAAGGTTTCAGTGAAGGAATGGAGATTATTTTAAGATATTTCTTCATGAAAACATGAATTTATTGGTTATGACTGAATTCATTAAAAAGAGAATTCTAGCAAAGATGTGATTGACTGAAGCAATGTGGACAAAAGAACGCCACACTTCAGGTTTTTACCTGTAAACAGAAGCGCTCAAACAGCTGACCACAAATCCAGATAAAGCATACTTCTACAAGGTCACTGGGTTGATGGTGGAGTGTCCGCCCTGAGACTGGGAGTTTGTGGGTTCAAATCTGCAGTCAGGCCATGCCTAAGACTCCACCCACTGCTTAGCCAAAGCATTATGGGGTTGGATTGGGGGGTGAACCCCTTCATGCTCCGGAACTGTAACTACAGTTTACACCCCTCAAGGGAGGAGTCACTCATAATACCAGTCCATTAAATATGAGTTGCAGTGAGATGTTATTAAATCCCTGACAGTATCAGATTGAGCTACGTAATTTAGGACAGAGTGGGATTATGATGTCTTAAATTTTCAAAACCTGATGCTTAAATTGCAGGTAAGCAGCCGCCTGGGGTTAAATAAACCCGTCTGAATTCTTCAAATTTGGAAGGAAAAAAAGTAAAAAGTTTATCACAGCAAACAAAAAAAAATCAAAGGAAAGGTTCCTTTTCTGGCCTATATTCCCGCAGATTAGGAGAGAACCACGGCAAAGGTGAGGTCTAGCAGAACGTAAGTGTTTTCTGTCTGTGAGAACCTCCGAAGGATCGGCTTCAGGGATCACCAGACGGAGAAGGAGCTCTGCTTTCTCTGGAGCAGAGGACTAAAGACCTGCAGGAACGGTTAACGCCACAGGTTTGGAATCATGAAATGACTTCAGAAGATCTGCTTCGATCAGTGAAGAACACAACAGGTGATCATCAACCCTACAGGGAATATGAGAACCACTGCCCGTTTACCCAAGTAAATCGGTTTTAATCCTCAAGTTCAACTGGATTTATGATGTCAATCACATTCAATATGTATTTTTAAAACTCATTTAAATATGACTGTGAAAACACTTGAACTCATCAAAGTTTAGGTAATAAAATGATAAATACTACATTAAAATCCGTTTTTAGAAATACATTATTTAAAGGGAAACTATGGAGGACTGGAAGAGACAAATTTAAATAAATATTTACGCCATTAAATTATTGAATGAATGTGTTGTTAATTATTTAAAAGTGGCATTAAATAAATAAAACTGGAAATCAATAAATAAATTGTTAAATACATGTGGAATTAAAATATCAAAATGTCCATTAAAAAACATATTTAAATATTTCATTACATATTTTATTTCATGGTCCTGTGTGGACATTAAATAATTAAAAGTGTCATTAAATCTGTGAATATTTAATTAAAATTGAATTTTAAATGATTTAAGAAACATGTATTTATTTCAAGATTGAATGAAGAATTTCATGGTTTGCATTTCTTTAAGTTATCTGTCACACTCGTAGTGGAGGTCGAACTCAGATCCTCTTTACTCCATTGCTCTTATCTGGTATAAATCTCATCATGGCGGCTTCAACCTTTGTGATCTTTTTTAGTGACATAGAGAGAATGTGAAGCAGGACTGCTGATCTCATTAAGATCAGGAATTTATTCAAGTTTTTGTCTGGCACCTCACACACATACACGCAGTAAACATTGTATTGTTGAATAGTAGAACTTCTGTGAGGGTCGCTTAGTCAAAGCTCCTTTTTCGTCCATATCCCTCGGAACTCCGCAACGCCGTGTACTTCCTCACCGAGTTTCAGCACTTGTCCAGCCCAGGAGTGGTGCCTGCCAATTACCCCTGGCTGCAGGGTGCCGACCGGGGCGGCAATTTAAAATAATTGACACATTTATTTCAAAATTACATTTTGAATCTATTTATGTCAGTCTGTGTCTTTCAGCCCACACAGGACCATGAAATATTTAAATATGTAATAAAATATTTAAATGTGCTTTTTATTGGCTATTTTAATATTTTAATTCCACATATATTTAAACATGTATTTACTGATATGCTGTTTTAGTTTTTTAATAACCATTTAAAATAATTAATGCATTTCATAATTTCATGTCGTTTATATTTATTTATTTCAATTTGTCTCTTCCAGTCCTCCATAGAAAACTGGTGGCTTTCATTAACGGATAATTGATTTTTGAGTGGAGATCAATTAATTCATTACGTTTTTGTTTAAGCCAGAAATGATGCCATCAATGAATCCAAATGGACCCGAGTTCTGGATTCGTGGCACGTTTCTGCAGAGTTCGGACCCGTAGACAGACCGGCTCTGGGGGAACCGGGTTCTGGCTTGGGGGGAAAGCTCACCGATGTGCGTGTCGGTCTGTCCGTGCGGGCCCGGGATCTGCAGGCTGATCTGTCTGTCCGGTTGGGGGATGCACTTCAGGCAGAAGGAGTGCAGGCAGGGCAGCAGTTTGGGCTCGCAGTCCCGGTTCTGGAGGCTCTGTTTACACACCGTGCACGTATCCAGCAGGTTTAGCGGAGCGGGGACCGGTGTGGAGGCTGCGGCGGCCGGAGGGGGGGACGCCTCGGTGCCGGGACCGTCGGCTCCGGCAGCGGCGGGAGACTCCATAGCCGCGGGTTCCGGGTTGGTGCTGCTGGGCTCGGCCGGGATAACGTGCTCGCCGACGCCATCGTTGGCTTCCCCGCTTGAGGCGGCAGCCTGGCCGCTGCTAGCCTTCCCGCCTCCATCGGCGGGTGTCGGTGCCTCGTTAACGTCACCGGACGTGTCGGTGTCCGCGTCCCCCTTAGAACCCGGTTCCGTTGTTGAGACCGCGTTCTCTGCTGTCGAGTCTGAAAGGCTTTTATCTTCCACTGGAGGTTCTGGCTCCGAGCTCGTAGTCGGATCCATATCCTCTTCGCCTTTGTTATCCGCCATCTTGCTTCCTCTTACAGCCACTGCACGTACGACGTAACTCACGTACTCTTACGTAATGACGCAAAAAGACAACCGCCATGTCCATGGCAATGGTTCCAATAACAGGAACTAAACATACATTTGAATTTTTTAATGATTTTGTCTTTCTTTCCGGTGAAACACATGTAATAATCGTGATTTTGGAAAAATATATACTAATTTCAAGAATACCACTACATTACTAGAAAGAAGCAGACTTCAAAAAATATTTTGTCTCTATAGAAAATTTAAAAAATAAGTTCCGAGAGTTTCAGAAAACAATTAGCCCAGTTATACCTTTGAATTTGTAGCTCATAACAATGGAATACCGTTTGTAAAGCTACACAGTCAAATAGTAACAGCAATATTTTTTGGTATTTCGCCTGTTTAAGGAGAAAAAAAAACAGGTTTCATTTTTCAAATGCATATTTTCACCTTTTTTCATGTATTTATAAAAGCTGCATTTACTACCTAAACATTTAGTTAGCCAGCTAGATATTTAATTTAAAGTCTTTTTAAAATGTATAATTAAATATTTAGTTTACGAACGAAACATGTAGTTTGTAAACTACTTCTTTTGTTTTATTAAAAAGAAAAAAATAGTTATCAAATTCAATATTTAGATCTGACCTTAAAATTGTTTTAACTAAATATTAAGTGGAGTACCAAAACAAAAGCTGGATTTTTCTCAACTGATTTGCCCCAGAGTTGTTTCCCATGCACTTGAGCTACACTGAAGACAACCTGCTGACCACAAACATTGGACGAACTGTTTTATCCGCTATCCGGACACTCACGGCTGGATCAACAGCACCAGAATCCGTCACATGAGTCAGGGGAAAAAGCATCAGGGGCAGTACAGTTTGGACATGGTCACGTTCGGACATGTCTGTATGGACAGGGTGAATTCTCTGCTTTGAGAACAACTCTGAAGAGTGGAAGTCACCCTAGAGGGCGACATTGTAACTCGTCAGCAATCATCAGTCAAAGGTTGATGATACTGGTCTCCTGTTTGGCTTTACCTACAGTACACAGAGTGTGAAAAGCCCCTTCATGCTCGTTCAGCAGGGAAATGCTAACTTTAGGTTGAGGTGGGTTACCTTGCAGCATGAGGCCCACAAATACTCGTAGTACAATTCCTCAAGCTCCATGTCTGGATTCATTTCAATTCATTTTTATTTCTACAGTCCAATATCACAGCTATAGTCGTCTCATTGGACTGACATCAGTATATTACAAGAAACAAAAAGTCAAACATGTAAAAATAAACAATAGCTGGTTGTAAACAGACTAAGATGAACAAACATCTCTGTCCTTACACCCTCCTTATTGGTGAGGAAAAACTCATAAAAAAAAACCTGGATCTTTTTGGGAAAAAACTAAGAAACCTCATGGTTTCCCACATGAAGGAGAGAAACCCCGGACGGACAGGTGATGTGCTAGAACTATTAAAGAAAAGTGAGCTTCATTCATTCTATAACTACATGGTTGAATAACAAGTATATGTCTAATAATCAAACACGTCTAGATAAACAGTTACAAGTTAAGGTAACAGCTAAGCATTAAATAAACAAAAACATGTTTGAATAGTCTATCAGATGGGCTTCATCCAGTAGGAGTTGTGGAAACAGCTGGGGTTGCTGGAAGATGGTAAATGGCGTTTACTTCCATAGCGCTTTTCTAGCCTATTGAAGGCCCAAAGCGCTTTACAGTCACAGACCCATTCACCCATTCATCCACTGATGGTGGATCCGCTGCCGAACACTGGCGCCAACCTTCCATCAGAGGCAATGTGGGGTTCAGTGTGTTGCCCAAGGACACTTCGACACATGGGCGGGCAAGGCGGGAATCGAACCTGCAATCCTTCGATCACAAGCCGACTGTCCTTTCCACTGCACCACAGCCACCCAAAGGCCAGGTCACGGCCAAAGACAGGAACTCAGATAATCCACTTGGAATCAGGAATCTCTTCCGCTCCCGTGTAGGTCAGTCAGAAAGAGGGACAAAAGTGTTACACTTTGCACTGAAGTTAATAAATTGGCAGATGATCATGTTTGAGAAATGTTTTAGTGTTATAATCTCTGGTTCTCACATGAAAAGCGGGTTCTAATGCCTACAGTGTTGTGTGGTTCTCAGTACCTGTCATTAGCATTTGCAGTATTTGTTGACACTCTATGCTTTGTATGAGCCAGTGGTTTTTCAATTGTTGCCAGCATGTGGTGATAATATAAAGTGAAAGACACTTGTGGCATATTCTTTGCTTCCTATGTTGCTGCATTGACCTCAGATATTGTTGAAGTTTTGATTCGAATTATTGTGTCAAATATTTGTTTATTCTATTTATTGAATGAAAGACTCAATTTAGGAAGTTGCAGGTTTTTAAAGTCTGTTCCTCTCTGACTTCTGACCTCCATGACCTGAATCTGTGTTAGTAAGGCACAAAACTCTGATTAGAAGTTAAGAACCGGATAATGATAATTTAGGTAAAGTATTGATGGGGTAGAGCCGGAGTGGGATTATATACAGTACCTTGCAAAAGTATTGGCCCCCCTTGAACTTTTCAACATTTTGCCACATTTCAGGCTTCAAGCGTAAATATATAAAACTGTAATTTTTTGTGAAGAATCAACAACAAGTGGGACACAATCATGAAGTGGAACGAAATTTATTGGATATTTCAAACTTTTTTCACAAATAAAAAACTGAAAAATTGGGTGTGCAAAATAATTCCATTAGTTCACATTTAAGCACCATGTGGGCTTAGCTCTTTTGAACTTAAATTTATTTTTTAAAAAGAGTAACAAATTTTTATTCGTAAGCGTTAGAAAAAGGCTTTTTTCTATTCAAGGTCACAGTGGGATCTGCAGCCTCCAGCTGGTATCAAATCTGTTGCAAACTCAAATAAAATGTTCTTTGTAACACTAGAAAGCAGTGTATAAGACAAAAACATGTGAAATCTGGTTATCAACATTTGATTTGTTTTAATCTAAATTGCATTAAGGGTAAAATTAAATAAAATTGAAAATAAGATTTTAAACTAATGTCATTGAAATATGCACTTACTAATTAAATCAATGCTGCACATTTAGTACTTATTTTCTGTAGCATACTGTCAAATAGGTTGATCAAAAACTCATCATGTTTCCCTAGTTAAGATTTCAGAGATTCTAAATGTAGATTTGAGATTTAAAATAAGACTATTCAAGAATGTGTTGCGATAGCTGTAATCATTAAGCTGCAGTTCCATTTCTCAACACAAGAGGTCGCTATCATGATTTACAGACAGCGTTGAGACTTTTAATTTGGAGAGTTTCCAAAGGAAACGGAAGTTTTTGGTTGTCCGTTTGGAGTCTGATTAGAAGGAGACTTTCTACTATTTATTAATCTGTGGAGCGAACTGATCGACATGGCTGGAACGGCCTCGGTGGCTGGTGAAGTGTTTGTTGATGCTTTGCCGTATTTTGATCAAGGTTATGACGCACCAGGTGTCCGAGAAGCGGTGGGTAAACAACAAGGCTGCTTTCAAACGTTGGTTATTAGCTAGCTATGCCGCATGGTAACCTGGTCACGGTAACGCGTCGTTTCGTACAAAGAAAGTCGATAAAAACCGATATTATTACTACTTCTAATAAAATAAAACGTCCAGAGTTTATCGAGGTGTCCTGTTTTGCATTAGTTGCTGCTAATCCAGAGGAGGCAGGTGAGGTGGCATCTGGTCCTGATGCCTCCTGGACGCCTCCCTGGGAGGTGTTCCGGGCATGTCTCACTGGGCGGAGGCCCCGAGGAAGACCCAGGACACGCTGGAGAGACTATGTCTCTCTGCTGGTCTGAGAACGTCTCAGGTTCCCCCAGAGGAGCTGGAGGAAGTGGCCGGGGAGAGGGAAGTCTGGGCATCTTTACTTAGACTGCTGCCCCCATGACCCGGTCCTGGATGAACTGAAGAAGATGAATACTTTTAAATTTTACAAGTTCATACTTTTGGATAAAAAACTTCAAATCCAAAGCAGGAAATCTGCTAGAAAAATAAGAGCCAGGAGATCTGCTTGTTTTCCTGCTCTGCTTGCTGCTGATTACCTGGATCAGGCGTGTTTAGTCAGAGTTTGGAAACATCTCAGCAGCAAAGAGGGATGAGAGATGTGGGGAACAGGCAGACTGGTAGATCTGGAGGACCAGGGTTTGGTGACAGTTGATGTAGACATGTTGGATCATCAGGGTTTGTTGTGGCGTCTGGCTCATCAAAAACCATCACGTTTCTATTAAAAACTGCGATGAATCATTTCTGTTTGACTCTTCAGGCCGCTGCGTTGGTGGAGGAGGAGACCAGGAGATATCGGCCAACAAAGAACTACCTGAGCTACCTTCCCATGCCGGAGTTCTCAGCATTTGAGGTGAAAACACAGACTGTTGAACTTTGTTGATCGTTTTGGGACTGGTTTATAATCCTTTCCTGTTTGTTTTGGGTTTCAGACAGAAATTATGAGGAATGAGTTTGAACGATTAGCTTCTCGCCAACCAATGGACCTCCTCAGCATGAAGAGGTAGAAACACTGCAACATTTTTATAAATGTAAAAGAACCATCAAGTTTAAGGTCATTGTGTTAGTCTTACCGTTATCTTTCCGTTCATTGGTCATTTCTACAAACCTTTCTCTGCTGTGGAGGTATGAGCTTCCAGCCCCCACATCAGGACAGAAGAATGACATTACCGCCTGGCAGGAGTGTGTCAATAACTCCATGGCCCAGCTGGAGCACCAGGCCATCCGCATTGAGAACCTGGAGCTCATGTCGCATTATGGAACAAATGCGTGGAAAGTCTACAACGAGTGAGTGACAGCCTGTTGGTCTCACTGTTATAGAGTTGGTGTCTGATTCTTCTGAAGACTCGATGCTAATGTTCTCCTCCTTCAGCAATCTGGCCTTCATGATTGAGATGGCTCAAAAGGAACTTCACAAGTTCAGGTGATTAACTGGATAATACCCGCTTGTAAACAAGCAATGGTTACCATAGTTACACATTTCTCAACTTACACTGACAGGAAGAAGATTCAGGATCTGAACTGGCAGCGCAAAAATGATCAGTTGGCAGCAGGCGCCAAGCTGCGAGAGCTGGAGTCTAAGTAGGTTCTTTCTAAGTTCTTGTGCTTTAGTGGATGCAGGCTAAAAGGTAAAGTCTGGCTCTGGTTCTGATTCCTGGCAGCTGGGTGTCACTGGTCAGTAAAAACTACGAGATCGAGCGAGCCATCGTCCAGCTGGAGAACGAGGTGGCCCAGCTGAGGCAGCAGCAAGGAGAGGAGAACAAGGAGAACATCCGACAGGACTTTTAGACGCAGTGCATCTGCCTCACTGAGCCGTCAGGTGGATTCACTGACGTGAAATGACTCCAGCAGTGCAGCGGGTTACCCGACTCCCCAGGATGGATTCTGAAAGGCGTCGGTTTCCTTTGCTGTTGATGGAACAGAGTCAGGTCTTTTGTGGTTAGTTACACACAGGTCATGGTTTGAAATTCATCATGATCTGTGTCTTTGTAGCTTTTTACAAATACAGAGTTTCTAATTTTTGTTGAAGAAAATTCTTGAGTCAACTTTTGCTTTTTATTGTTTTAATAAAATGAACTTTTTCTACACTTTTTCGTTTGGTGGTTTGTCTTTGCATCAGTCTTATCTAGAAGATGAAAGTCGTCCACAGAACCTGAGCTTCAGAGCTGCAGCTGATCCCTGGAAGCTAACAGCTGGGATCACCTGGATGGTTTGTCCTACTTACCTCTGAAGGAGGAGGAAGTCTCTCAAAGAACAATGTAACCAAAGAATGAGGTCTAGATTGAGACGGTTTTATGAAACGTCTGCCTCCTGTCTTTTCTAACCATCAGTTAGAACTTCCTGTGGATCCACTGGACTTTGATCAGGAATCTGGTGTGTCTTTGTGCTTGAACTCACATGGATTCATTTTCAAAAGGCTCTGCATCTTTCATGACCTCCTGAATGAATCATAGTTTTGTTGGTCAGCTGCACCTGAAAAGGTTCTTCATGTTGGTGAAGGCTCTCATCCACGTGAGGATGAAGATCTCAAGGTTCTCCGGCAGTCCAAAGCTTCAGTCGTGTCATTCCCTTCTGTTCCTGAGGATGAGTTTCTTCTTGAGATCTTCTGCATCCGGGCTGGCCAAGCCCGGTTCTGGAGATCCATCATTCTCTGTTTTACAGTTCTTTGCTTTCTGCTGATCAGCTGACTCGGGTGTTTGATCCAGGTAATCAGCAGCAAGGCCAGGGAGACCTGGAAAGAAGATCCAGGTTCATGATGAACTGAGTAGATAATCTGAATCTTGTGGGTTTGGCAGAAATTCAAGTCATTTAATTCATGAAATCTATGTTCTCTGCTTCTTCCTGACGTCAAAGGGTGAGGGCGGGCCACACCTGGACAGGTAATCAGTCAACCTCCAAACCACAATCACGTCTGAAATGTTTTTTCTGAACTGTAGGAAGAGAACATAGAAACTTCACACAGACGGAACCCCGTTGGGATTCGAACCAGAGACCTGATGGGTATGTAATAAAGAAGACTGGAGCAACACAAGCAGGTCTGAAAATTATATTATAGTGATGTTCTCGTTTGGAAACGGTTCTATGAACATGCCCCCCCCCCAAAAGGAATTATTCACATATGTTTCATCAAACCATCCGTATGTCACATTCCTCCAACATTCACGAGTTCCCGTCCATCACCGCTCAGCCCCAGGGATCAAATGCCCGGTGCAGTGAACTTTCAGAAACAAGCTGCAAAACCAGAGGAAGAACCGATCAGGAATCTCGCAAACCAGGATTAATCAGAGTCAACAGGAACATCAGTGGTTCCAGTCTGGTCCTGACTGTTTCCACACGTCTACGGCTGGAAGGAAACTACAGGACTCGTTTAGGAGGAACATCTGCTGCGGCAAAACCGCAGACTTGTGCAAAACTGCAGAGATTTCCTCTGGAGGAACAGTTGGAGATACTTCAGTCTAAATACTGAGAGTGTTGAGGGCTGGCACTAAAGTCACAGTGTCTGGCACGTTCTGGTTCTTGTCCTGGTCTCCTCTGCTCTGGAGGAACTTCTGCCGATGCCTCTCCTCCTGACGCTTCTTCTTCTCTTGTCGCTGCTGCTCTTTCCTTTGCTTGTTGGAAATCTGCCCGAGACAGAAAGCAAAGGTTTTAAATACAGGAACGCTGCGGGAACGCTGCGGTTCGGATGTCAGTCCGTAAGCCAGACTGAATTCTAGGATAAACAGGAACTTTGGTGACATCCCTGAGCTTCCACAGACATTTCTCTGGTCTTCACCTTGGATTTCAGCACGTTGTTGCCCTCTGGTGGCGGGTGTTGCTCAGCGCGGTCTGAGGCTGCCGCTCTGCAGGCTGATTCAGAGTCACGCGGGCCTTGGCAGGGTTGCTCCAGCAAAGAGCCAGCAAGCCATTCAGCATTTATTGTTGCTGCACTCAGCTGGAGCAGGTTCTCCTCATCACCTGATGGAGAACCAGACAAGAGACAGTGAAACATATTCTAATCACATCAGACCACCTGCAAATGTAGAGGTTATTAGTATGTGTTGGGAGGGCGGAGCCTCAGCTAAATGGATCTGCTTACCCTGAATTCCTCTGTTCTTGATGGAATTCAGGATAATGTTGTCCTCTTCAGAGGAGGAGTAAAAGGATGGAGAAGGCTTTTTCTGTCTGTCTCTCTGTCCGTCTCCAAACTCGCGCTGACAGCCGTTGGAACACTGAAGGTTCTGAGAACAGTAAACACATCTCTGGTAAGGATGAACGTCTGCAGATCGACCGTGTCTTTTCTGATACAGATCACGGGGTTGCATCTTCTAACTACTAAAAGCTGTTTGTTTGTTCAGAGGATAATGCTGACCTCAATGCACAGCTGAGCAGGACTCTCAGAGTTGTCTCCAATCCGCCTCACGCTGTCGTAATGATCTCCATAACGGTAGGCGATGTGCAGCTCCCTGCACACTTGCTTCTCTGAACCATTTATCTGTAGAGAAGAAAACAAATCTGAATAATGACGCCTCCAAGAACAACCAACAGTGTTCTGTCATTTCTTACCTCCCACAGGGGTGTGTTCAGCTGATGGATGACCACTTTCACCTGTTGACTGCGAGCAAAAGCCACAATGGCGTCATTGCCAGCAAACGTCCCGGGCTGGGAAAGGTTAGACACTGCAAGCAGACGAAGAGAAGTCTGATCAGAAAGGCAGCTTAGCAACAGTGGTTTGGTCTAAAACGCTTGTTTTTACACGTTTCTCAAAGAATTGTAGAAAAATGATTTTTTTTTGTTTACTTTAATGATAAAAAAATCCAATTAAAATACAAATCACTTTATTTTCTCAGGTTGTTTTCTGCAGAGAAATACTCCAATTTAAACGAAAAAGTCAAATCTCCACAAGGAAAGAATGAGCATGAGAAGAGCCCCACATTGTGTCAAAGTTAAATTTCTTGAAATCAATTCTCTTAATATTTGGTTTAAAACCCCACAAATAAGAATTGAATAATCTTTCATTCTGCTGTGATTCTTTTATGGGTTTATCACTTGTCTTACAGTGCTGAGTGAAGGGAACGTCATCCTCTACGAAGGGCTCAAAGTCCTGTCGATGGCTCGTCATGTAGCAGACGGTTTCTTGGCGCAGTTGCAGGTGATCCCGGGAATGTCCCTGTAACTGATCCCCCAGCGCTCGGAATAGACAATTCCTGCAGGAGACAAGCGATGAACGTTTTCAGCTCAGCAGGATCCACGTCTCACCAGCTGTCAGCAGATCTGAACCAGAGGCCAGATTATCGTGGAGCTCAGAGACAAGTGGTGACCAGAACCCCAAAGGGGTCTGATGACACGGTGGTATCATGCCAGCAAAGCGGGCGGGACATCCTGCTCCATCACACATTTATTGACAGATTATTTCTGCTGTGATGTTGGGATTAAATTTGGGATGTCAGGAAAAAGACCAGACTGTGGTTGCAGTGGCTTTAAGCAGCTGGACGATGAATTCCCAACATCACTGATCCACAAACCTACAGAAGACAACCTGCTGAAGACAACCGCCACACTGTCAGCAGAGGGCTGAGTTTGGTTGAAATCTATTGGGTGTTAGAAAAGCACAGCTTCTCCAGCTCTTACCCATCACCCGGGACTTCCCTCAGCTTCAGCCCCAGCGCCTGGAGCTGATTGGAGAAGCTGACAAACTCTGCTCCTTCGTCCCCATCCTGAGGTCGGTTCTTGCGGTCTTTCACAAACGCTCGACGCGCTGCCCGCTCGTCCCTCTTTCGTTCCAATTCAACTCTCTTGTTGCTTCGCACTGGTTTTGCCGTCTGTTTTCTGGACATGCTGGTAGAAGTCAGAGATTCCAATGGTGTGGAGTAGGTTCTTCATCCAACAGCGTTGAGCCTTTTAGAGAAGCACAAACATTCCAGAGTTTCAGAGTTGACCTGAAATCCTGCATCAACTTCCTTCCATCAAGACTCTGGTTTCTATAGTCATTTATGGGGCAGGTGGGAATTCAACCCCCAACCTGCACCTATAATCATATAAATCAGGTATAGTAATGCACAGTTGGAACATTTAAGGAAAACTGTCTAAACAAAGCTGAAAGGTTTTGTGGAGAAGTCAAATATCACAAGTTTCCATCAGTAATAAAGTCCTTCAGCGGAACAAACAACCGTCTGTTAAAAAGAGCGAGTCCGCAGTTACAGCGAGGAAATGTAGGAAAGAAGATGAGGTTTGTTTCACATCAATAGTTAGTACAATCATGAGGTTTTATAATCAGTCAAAACTGATCGGAAACCATCAATCAGTCAACAGTTTGGTTAGCTTTTAGCTCGACTGTGACGTGACTCAGAATGACACGACAGCTTCCGTTTCTCTTCCTCACACATCCACGGACGGAAACCTAACCGACGTTTACCGTTTAAAATACACATCCGGTGAGATTCCGCTGGTTGGGCCTCAGGACACCGAATAAGTGAATGCCCGGTATTGTTTACACCTGAGGTTCCTCATACGTTTACGTAGAAAACGTACGGAAAGCCAAATGGGACAAACCGCACGCGCACTTTGTACTCCTCAATGGATGAGGTAGAAGCAGGTATGGGGTCTGTTCCATGAAAAATCAGCTTTTTGAGCTGCTTTTAAGTGTATTTTACTGTTCATTCTTCACTCTAAAGAACCCCAAAGCAGCATTTTGATCCATTCACACATTTGTGTATAATCCTCAAAAAAAACATCGCTCTTAACCGCAGCCCCTCCCATACCTATGAAAACCAGGTGGTCTTCACCGTGTGACGTAGACTAGTGAGAACACCCCCTACCAGGAAGAACCTGCGCTGCAAGCCCCGCCCCCAGGCTAACACAAACACACACCCTTTCCTTGCAGAGCTAGCGGTGATCAACAAATCGACTCATAGAAGAAGAAGTTCCTTCTGATCTGCAGAGAAAACAACAGCTTTTATTGCAATGCAATGTCTTAAGTGGAGAAAATGTTTTTTAGGCTGCGAGAGATTTCTGTGTTTGTTCAGCCTTCCCAAAGAAGAGCTCATCAGAAATGATTGGAGTTTATCTTCGGGAGCATTCGACAGACCGGAGAGCAACGTTTTGTCTGTGATCGCCACTTCACAGATGACTATTTTGTTAACCTGGGCCTGTATCGCAGTGGATTGTCCAGGAGACTCACCCTCAGAGCTGGCGTCATTTCTACAATCAATGATGAAGATGCCAGACCCGTAAGGAAATCACACAACGAGCTTAAAGTATGCAGTGTAAGCATGTAATGCACGAGCTAATGCTACATTTCACACATGTGGCGCGTCGTGTATAGACGCTCTTGCATTATTTTAACTGTCGGAAACTTCCTGCAGACATCTTTGGGGTCGCTGTTGTACTACGTGAACTTCAAATTCTGGATGAGTGTAAGGCTCCACAACATGCACATACATCTTTAAAAAAGTTTGGTGTTTGTTTTCATGAGCGAACACGAGCTGACACGCTGCTGAGGCCGGCTCTAGAATGACGCCATGATTTGGGCGTCACCCACAAGGAGTGAAAGGCGGAGCCTCAGAGATCGAGTCGTTTGAAAAGAGTCCACAAAAATAACTCATGTTTCATAAATTATTTGTTCTTTAGTGTGTCAAAGCTAATATATGATCATATTCATGGATATGGTTTACTATAAAAGGCTTAAGAAAAACATAGTATATGCCCTTTAAAGTCAATGATTAACCAGATTGTAAATTTGAAAAAAAAAAAAAAGAACATTTGAAAATAGTTTTAAACTTGAAAGTACACATTGTAAACTTGAAGGAATTACTGCAAATGTGAAAAATAAAAAATTAAATGTGAAAAAAATCATATTATAAACTTGAAAAAAATATTCACAATTTAAAAAAAAATTTTAATTCAAAACTTGAATAAGAAGAAAAGTCTAAACCTAAAACTGTCGCCAATTTTAAAAAATTAGATGCAGTGGCTCCAGTCAAAGCTAAACAATCAAGAACCACTAATAAAATACCATGGAAGACTGATGACATCAAGCATCTGAAACAGATCTGCAGGAAAGCAGAGAGGAGATATAGGATGACAAAATTAACAATTCATCAAGAAATTTTAAAGGAACAACTCAACATTTACATTAACTCAGTTAAAAAGGCCAGAACTCTTTACTTTTCAAATCTCATCTCAGAAAATAGAAACAATCCCAATTTTTTTAAAGCTATTGATATTTTAATAAATAAAGATTTCAACAAGTCCTCAATGCCATCATCTGATGCTGCATGTGAGGACTTTGCAGACCACTTCATGGTAAAATCAACGCAATAAGATCTAATATTTCATCTGCACCATACTCTGGTTTTAACAGATCACCAGCATTGATTTTACCAGAGGAAACACCGGGGAGTTTTGTTCTGGTTGATGCAGAGATTCTTGGTCGAGTTTTATCCCAAATAAACATCACAACCTGCCTTTTAGATCCCATTCCCACTTCACTTTTTCAAACATTTGATGGATTCTTTGAGTCAGAGCTTTTAAATATAGTAAACTGTTCTCTTCAGACGGGCGTCTTCCCTTCTGCTTGTAAAACAGCGGTGGTGAGGCCCCTTCTAAAGAAGAGTCATTTAGATCCTGATCCTCTGGATAAATACAGACTTGGATCAAACTTACCGTTTTTGAGTAAAATTATAGAGAAAAGTGTCGCTACTCAACTACATGAGTTTTTAAATAAAGAAAACATTTTAGAAAAATATCAATCTGGTTTTAGGATGTACTACAGTACAGAAACTGTAAGGACAATTTCAAGGCCTATACTTTTATTTATACATGTTGCCTCTAGAGGATGTCATCAGGAGACACAGTGTTAACTTTCACAGCTATGCTGATGATACACAGCTTTACATCACCGTTTCTCCTGATGACCTTGAACCTGTAAACACTCTTTAAACGGTATTTTAGATAGAAAGTTTTCTTATTTAAGTGATCTACTTTTAAAGTATGAACCCTCGCGGGCCCTGAGGTTCTCTGGTGGTGGCCTTTTAGTTGTCCCTAAGTTGAGGACCAAAACCTGTGGTGAGGCTTCGTTCTGTCACTATGGTCCTCGCTGTGGAACGGCCTGCTGGAGAACCTCAGGGCTGCAAAGACTGTAGAGGTTTCTAAGAAGAGGCGCCAGACCCACATTTTTAATTTAGCTTTTAGTTGATCTTATCTTCTTATTTCTTCTATGAGTTTTAATATATATATTATTTATGTATTTCATTTTTTAATGTATTTTATTTTATGCTTTTAATCTTATTTTCTATTTTATGTTTTTAAATTCATATAAAATATTTCATTGTAGTATTTTACTATGATTTTAACCCCGAAGTTTCTGTGGGGATCTTTTGTTCCAGGGTTTGGTCGCTTGGTCTGGGGTCGTTGCTGCAGTGGTCACCCTTGCTGGGGCGGCAGGAGTTCTTCATTGCAGTGGACTTCGTTACTGTTCCGGTTTGGATGGGCACTGTGGCAACGTTCCTGTGACTGAGCTGCTCCTGGCATGAAGAGATTCCCAAATACGGTTTCCTCTCAGCAGAGCCAAGCCTTAAATTTCTTTAAGAAATTATTTTATTGGTAGCCTCCTCATTGTGTTTGGGGTCATGGGTTATATGTGTTGGTTGGGAGGGAGGAGTAAAGGGTGGGTTGGGTTTTTATTGTGTTTTTACTTTTGTTCTGGTTTTTAAATGTAAAGCGCTTTGAGTTACGCCAAGTATGTGAAGTGCTTTTTATAAATAAAGTTTGATTTGATTTGAATCAGTAGCAGACAAAAAATGTCGTTTGAAAAATATCATATTTGTGACAATTGTATATATATATATATATATATATATATATATATAGTTTTTTTTTCCCCCTCCCTTTAGAAGAAACCATATATGCATATAAGCAGGGAATCCTATCTTCAATAAATACACAGAATGTGTGTCAGAACGAGTGGAGGATGTAGCTGCACGCATCTCTGTTCCTTGCGAGAAATCTTACTGAAGCCTTTGTCTTTCTTGCCTTTTGCAGTAATCAAACATGACACAAATACAGTTTTCAGATTTATAATTTTAATTTGTAAAAATTCCCTTCTCATTTTTTCTCTGTGACTTTTGTTTTGACTTTGCTTATCCAGCTGTTTGTATGATGACCAGCAATTGACTGTATCTGAGAACTGAACTGAGTGAGTGTGACGTCATCCATAGAAAATTGTTTAGTTCCGACTCCAACCAAATGAAATCAATTCAGTCACCACTTTTCCTCATATGAACCCTGCCATGTTAGAACCAGACATCATCAGAAGCTGTGATTGGTTCGAGTCGGTGTGAGTCTGTAAGATAAATTTGTTCTTTATACTTATGTGTTTGTGTGCTTAAAACATGACTGACCCATAAAGGTGTCGTATTTCACTTTCTACGTATATACCTTGTGACATATGGCTGCCAAATCTGCCTAGCAACAGCGTGCTCAATAAAAGGGTCCGATCGAGGACTCCAGGAAAGTCCCCTCTCCCCCACGAAAGTCTTCTCTCCCGGTCGCGGCTGTAAAAACTATTTCCAGTCTCCAGTCTCATTTTTCTCCGTTGGTCTTAGGTTTTAAGATAACAAGTACTTTAGATCTAACAGAGTCATTGTTTCTATGGCAACTACTGCCTGGAACCAAGAGGGAGCTTGTAACTTCTGCGACATTTCTTCTACATCTCTGCTCAAACAAAACTTCAGAGGGTTGGTCTGCTGTTGAGTCTGCTGTCAGCGCGTGAACCCCAGCGCAGGCTGCTCCACAGTGAACAGATGTGAGGGCCCAGAGCTATTGCAGGAACTAGAGCACACGCAGGAGTGAAGCTCGGTCACTGAGTGAAAACAAGAGCAGAAACAAACGTTGCTGTTCTTCAATAGGGAGTTAACTTTTCTAAAAAAAATCTTATCTTACATCACAGAGATGCTGTTTGTTCACTGTGAAACAGCAAAGCAACTGTAAGGTTTACCCGTGATCCCTCTGTCAGTACAATAAAGGGTTCGAGTTACATCTCAGACTGTCAGAATGTCAGAGTAAGAAAATGCTGAGTTTTATAACGAGCTTGTTGTCTTTGTTAAACAACCATGCTCTAGGATCAAGCACATTCCATTCTTTATACGTGAAATATTCATTTTCTGTGAAGGGTCTGGGCTTTTTAAACTGAATTGATTGATGAGATTTGTCATGATTGAAATGTGCTTTCACATGGATACAAATCTCAATGCAGTTTTAACCTGCAGAGCTGACCTGTCATTCGATCTCATGTTGATTTATCAGGGCATAAATGCACAATTCATGCTTCTTCTTAGTCACTGTGGTGACACTGACAATGACAAACCAATAGAAACTTGATCAGCATAGATGAAGTGATTTTATGGAAAGAACCTCAAAGTAAATTTAAAGTTCTACCTGTTTAAAATTCTGCATTTTGGAATTGTTTCATCTTTTTTGAAAATGTGGTTTATTTAGGGGCGGCTGTGGTGCAGTGGAAGGGCATTCGGCCTCTGATCGGAGGATTGCAGGTTCGATTTCCGCCTTTCCCTCCCATGTGTCAAAGTGTCCTTTGGCAAGACACTGAACCCCGCATTGCCCCTGATGGAAGGTTGGCGCCAGTGTTTGGCCATCAGTGTGTGAATGTGGGAATGGGACTACAAGGAAGGTAGAAAAGCGTACGCCGTTCACCATTTTTGTCTTCAATACTGTTGAAATAACAAACATTTGATTTTCATGTCTTTTAAGTACAGAGTAATCAATTTATGGAAGATAATAATTAGCTGGTTTACTGATGGCAGAGTGAGATTTTGAAGATTTTTGATGATCTCAGTGTAGAAAGTAAAGATGAAAATGAACGACAGAGCTTGCAGGGCCATGTTTGTTTGGAGGTGGAGGAGCACTGCTCAAGATGTTTCTTCGGAGAACTTCTCTTTTCTGTGGCTCATTTGATGGGTTTTTAGTGAAACTTGAACTGAAGAGACATAATTGAGTTTGAAATGCTTTTAGTTGAAATGGAGGGGGGGTCTCTGCATTAAACTGGAAACGGTTGTGTGAAGTGGAGCCTGTTCTTATGAGCAGTTAAGATGAATGCCAATACTTTTTCAGCGTCAGGACTCCTGAAGGTGTCATCAAACGTCAGATCATCCTGATCTGTGTGACTGGGGGCTGCTGTCCATGGTGCTGAAACAGTGAGGTGACGCACAGATCAAACCAACCACCGTGTGTGTTTCAGATTCTTTCTTCCCTTTATGGCAACAACACTTTAGTTCTGAATTCATTATAAAACGGGCGGTTTTTGGACTTTGTGCTGCAGATTTAATAATACAAGTTTTCACACGAAGGAAAAACAAGCAGAAAATTTATTTCAGATGAGACGGCGATCAGCGGGAGTGTGCGCAGACGCGGTGTGCGGGGCGCTGCTGGGAGGGGGGGTGACTGACCAAAAGAATTACCAGAAGGTCTGCCATGTTTGGAGCAGGTACCCCCCCCCACAAACGAAGATCAGCTAGCCTGTGGGCCTGCGCTATAGAGGGAGCTTGCGGTTCTCCATCGGTACACTCCCGCGCACACGCGCGAGAGGTGGGAGTGATGCTGCTGTAGCTGCTGGACGCCGGGATGGGATAATCATGCGCGTCTGGCTTCGGGCGTTGGTGCAGCTGCCGTTCTTGGGTTCGGTCTGGACCGGGATTGCAGGGTGGGTCTAACTGCAGACCGGAACCGTTTGGACCGCAGGTCGATGTTGTCGAGCGTTCTGACAGAGACCAGCGCCATGGCCGCGAAACAAGACGCAGTTTTTTGAAGGAGATCGACGGTTTCTGCGATGGAAGGTGGGAATCTGTGAAACGCACCGAAGAACCGGAAGATTCCGAAGCTGCCCTCAGAGAATTACCGAGGAACGGGCGGGTTTCTGCGGGGAATGGTCTTTCCAACAATCCGAGGAAGAAACGCAGCGTGAAGAGCGGAATCTGTAATTAGGATCAGGCTGAAGCAGCATCTGGGCGGGGGCTGGATGGAGAAGGCGCAGTGAAGGCTGACAGCGGCGGGCCGTGAGTAGGAGGACACGGAGGGAGAGCGGGCGGTTAACGGCCGGGCGGCTCCATGAACGGTTCCTGCCCGCAGAGAGCGCCCACAGCCCAGCCGGAGCCTTTCCCCCGCCGGGCGTCAGGACGGCGGTCAGTCTGGAAGTTTTGATGCATATGATCACAACCACCATGATTTTTATGATTCTTGGTGCTTCCGTTGTAATGGTAAGACTCCCTCCTCCCTCAGTCTGATCAGAATGAGAGGGTCTGAATGTGTTCTGGTGTGAGCAGGCCTGTCAGGGACATGTGGAAGTAGGTTAGCACACCTAGAATTACCTGCTGTCATTAATAAATAATCCGAGTCCGTTTCCATGCAGGAGTCTTCCCTTCCCTTCCCACCTCTATGTCCCGGTGTTTCCTGTCTTGTCGTTTCTCTCCTGAGCAGGAATGAAAGTGTTTCTGTGGATCCAGCCTGACATGTTCCGGCTGACCAGCTCGGTTCTTTGCAGGCGATCGCTTGTTTGATGGACATGAACGCGCTGCTGGACCGCTTTCACAACTACATTCTACCACATCTACGAGGGGAGGACCGTGTCTGCCACTGCAACTGTGGAAGGTAGGCTGGACGCTCTTCCCCCCGAAAGCTTTCCTCCATCTCAGCTGTGATGGATCAGGGCCTCCTGGTGCTTCACCAGCAGCTCCAGCAGATGCTCCCGCCTCGCGCGCGTTCCTCTGCTGCAAAGGTTTTTCACACACCAAGGTGTGTGAGGAGCCATAAATAGGTAATGAAGTATGGCGGTGGAGGCCCGTTCAGACTGACTGAGCCTCACAGACCCGCTGCAGCTCTGAAGGTTGTGGGTGAAGATGCAGACTAAAGAAGACACTCGTGGTTAATAGATCACTCAGGTCTCATTCTTTAGCATTTTCCCTAATGAATAATTTAGTTAACTTAAAGAGTGAACCTGTTGTTCTGTAACCTTTGATCTGAGTGACCCAAACCAGTCCTAGTTTCGATCATGGACTCAAACAGGCTCATAATAGAGACACGCAGGTGGGGGGGGGGGGGGGGGGGGTCCTCAGCAGCAGTAGGAGGCCAGTTCTATTTTTTTGGCCCATAAACCCAAAAATGGGTCATCGTCAATCATTTTAAACGTGTCTGAGTCAACATGAGGAAAGCACAGGCAGCCCGCTGAACCAAAGCAGAAAATAAGCAGCAGATTGTGTGGGATGCTGCACGATGATGCACCGATTGGTCATCATCTGATCTTCAGGCTCAAACTGAGAATCACAGCATAACATTCTGATGATTTTCTCTGATGAGTCTGTAGCAGGACACACAGAGGAGCTCTGCTTCTCCTGCCAGGCTCAGGTCACCACACATGTCTTCACTGACCTGGAAACACCTGATGAAAGTCATGTGCTCTCACACAAATGGCAGAACCGCTCTGGCTCCCTGTCCTTCCGGACGCCCACAGCACTCACCTTATCAGGCTGGAGGACAGCATCATCACATTTGGCAGGTTCCCTGGCCTGAGTGTGAGGCCTGTGGATCCAACAGACTGAAGCTTGACCTACAACAGCTTCCTCTGTGCCAGGAAAAGGGTCTCTAAGTGGATTGCATGTGTCTGAAATGCCATTACTGAAGCTTTTCTCCTTCAGATTCTTTCCAAAGTTCATCTCTTTAAGAAAAGAATTCTGCCCCCAAACACAGCTCAAAGTGTAAATCCAGGAGCAGACTTTGAAGGACCTGAGAGTCATCTCAAATGCATCACAAGGAAACTGAAGGGACACCTGTGCAAGTCCAGGTTCCCTCCTCCTCATTTACAGAGGCTTGTCAATCACAGGGTTTGCTGTAAATGAAGCTGAAAGAATGAATGTCATACATGTCAAACAAACAATAAAAACTACTTCAGTTTACGTTTCAGTAAAAAGCAGTCCATACTTTATCACACATGCTGCTCCATCGTCTTACCACGTCCTCCTGAACTTCAGCGTGCATGTCGCAGGAACAAATGGTCCTCAGCGTGATGCTGCAGTCCCACCCTCGCAGGTTTTACCCTCCTGCTGTCCAGAGTCTCAAAAAGCCTTGCTCAGTCCAAACCTGTTGGATCACCGTGTCCCAGACTGACCCAGACAGTTGCTCCGCTCCACACGTCCTCCCTGTTTGTCAGGAGAAATGTCCACTCTCTCCTGAGGGGCTGGTAACATCAGGAAAGCTTTTAAATAAAGTTTCCTGTTTACCGTTTGTCAGAACAGTGATGCCAGATAAACAAACAGCATTTAGATGAGAAGATCAGCTTAACCTGGATGAAATCTGTCTAGCGTGTTTCCATCCATCGACTTTCTGAAGCTGCTGATTCCCTTTCAGGATCATGGAGATGCTGGAGCCTATCCCAGCTGCTGCAGGGTTGGATATTTCCCTTTTAGGTTTTACTAAAACTTATACTCCTCTTGAACTTCCCCTGGGGGAAATTATGTGTTTTGGAGTAATCTCTGATAAAAATTAGTTTGAAACCAAAGTGAAACAGCTTTTAATGTTTTTGTTTTCACGAACAGAAAAGGTAAAAACAGAAGAGCTCCGGTTGTTACCGTGTGCTGCTGAAAGTGCATCACAGAAACACCTGGAGGCCCTGAAGTGGGCTTTGGGAGTTTCCTGCAAATGGAAGATTAGTGCAGACTTGTAAAACCTCTAGACAGACGTTGAGGTTAAAAGGCTTTAGGAACAGCACGTCCGCTGAAGTGAAGACCTCCATCCTCTTCCTCTGTTCGTCCACATCGCAGGCATCATGTCCACTATGTAATTCCATATGATGGGGACCATTCCCTTGTGGACTCTTCGGAGAACTACTTTGTGAGTGACAGCGTGACCAAGCAGGAGATGGACTTGATGCTGGGGCTGCTGTTGGGCTTCTGCATCAGCTGGCTGCTGCTGTGGCTGGACGGGGTTCTGCACTGTGCCGTCCGGGCCTGGAGGGCGAGCCGCTACTACGGTGAGCAGGACTCTACTCTCTCACTGCTGCATGCTCAGATCACGCCGTCTGAAGCTGCTCAGAGGGGATCTTTATAAACAGCAGCGACAGAACAGAGGTTTGTGTGTGTGGGGGGGACTGAACATAAATGTTTTTCTGATGATCCTCAAAGTATCAAACAGCTGTGAAGAAAATGACCCCGCCCAATACTCTTGTATTGGTGAGAACTGGACAGATGAAGGTCAGTCAGGCGCCACCTTCAATTCAAACGACAAACACGTGGAATTATTCAGAAAAGGTGTTTCAAACAAAAACAGCATCACAATCCATCTTCCTGTTTTGAAAGTTTGGCTTGTTAAGTCCAAACGTTCTTCGTGGGAACCCTGAAGACCCACATGGAGAACTGCTTTGATCTGGAGAGTTCTCCTGGAATTCAGGAGCTCGCCGCGTTCATGCAGCTGCAGATAAAACATTGAAATGCAGCCTAAATTATTACAAATAACATCACGTTTGATAAAAGGCCAAATTATTGAGCCAACATGATCATTTCCCACTATTTTAAATTCCGTTTTAGTTTTCATCTGAACTATCATAACTTTTACCCGTCAAAGTGAAAAAAAAATCCCTTCATGGAGTTCATGAATAGATGTTGCATCCGGTAAATGAAATTGGATTCCAACAATTTCATCCGTTTTTTTTTTTACTTCAGGTTTTAATTAAAAAAAAGGCAGAGATCAATAGATTTAAACACAAATGTTACAGTTTAAAGCAGTTTTAACAGTTTAAAATAACCCATAAAAGTCAAGCTGCATTTAAACATGCTAGCTGAGGCCTGTAGAATCTTCAGAAAAAGCCTCCAAATCTTCCCCGACAGGAGAAAACGTCAAACAGAGCCGTCGCTGGTGTTTCCGCTCCACTATTGGAGCATGATGTGGAGATGCCCTAGATCTCCAGGTATCACAGCGGTGGCTGCGTGTGACCCGGATCCAGAGGTTCTTCAGGCAGTTTGGGGGAAGTTTCACTGAACAGAACTACGGTTGCTATTCAGCCATGTTCTTGGACTTTTAAATCAGAACTCCTCAACTGTTGTGTGTTCTTCTAAGAAGGCAAAGGCATGAGTTGACATAGACGTTGGGTTTTCCTCACTCAGCTAATGTAATTCCCACTAAACCAAACTCCCACCCACTAAATCCCAGTTCTCCCTTTCTGGAGTCAGATGTGTTTTTTAACCTTTAGTCACCGCTGTTCTGAGGGATTTCATGAGTGTGGGGGGGTGTCATTTGGATGGGGGGCATTGATTTGGCAGGTTATAGGTGGATTATTCAAAGCCGAGCCGTCTACAGAGACAGGGGGGGGGGGCTCAGAAGCAAATGGCCGTGCAAAAGGATGAGCAGGCGGAGAGAGAGGGGTGGAGGTGTTGGTGGAGCTGGGAGGAGTGGGGGTGAGAGAAGGGAGAAAGAGTGAGTTATTTATATCAGTAAATGGTTCTGCTGTCCACAAGGACTGCTCTGGGGGGGGGTTCCCGCTCCACCATGGAGCAGAGGGAGCCTGCAGCCAGCCACGATGTGGAGCCACATTCCTGCAGGAGTTTCTCCTCCTGTCTCTGTGATCTCTTCTCATCCATGATGAGGAGGAATACTGTTGCAGCAGGAAGCAGGAAGGATGTGGACGCAGTCAGGCGGGGGGCGGAGCCTCTGGCAGAGCAGGAGAAGCATCGCTGTGCATTTCAGAGCTGCAGTCATTCCAGCTGCTCTGCTTCTATTTTTAGCTCTGGAGCAGAATGCTCTGTTTTCATTGTGGGGGTGGTGGGGGGTGTCCCCTGCTAACACACACACTCCCCATCACCTTCACTACTCCGACCTCCATCTGACGGGGGGTGTCATACCTGCCCTGGGACCCCCCACCCCCACCACAAAGCCATATAAAACCTTCAACGTAAACAACAAAGAGACAATTGTTTTAGCTCTCAATCAAACACAGAACAGCTAAAATAAAAAACAACTACTTTTGTACTTGTAATAATTCAACTAAATCCAATCAAAAAGCTACAAAACTGAAGGGGCGTGTCTAAATGAATGCACTCTCATCGGGAAGGTTCAGGTTCAAATCCTGGTTTGGAGTATCTCCTCGTGTGGATTTTCCAGGTATTCTTTAAATACCTGAATGCCACAACCAGAGCTTTCAGCAGGAATTCACGCTTTCTGGTTTTCATCCTGGAGGGGATTCTTTGCTGTCAGCCTGCATTTCCACGTTCATTTCCATTCCTGCAAACTCAAAAACTAAAAACTGCAAAGTAAAAACTGTTGTTTCACACGGAAATTCCTAAAAGGAAAAATAAATGTGGGTTGGGAATTATTGCAGATAAGTTGCTTTAAGGTGAGGAGCATCATGCAGCTGCAGCTGAACAGAAAACTAAGAACATTCAGTCATAAAAAGAAAAGATCCCATGCAAAAACGTTTGTCTGTTTTGTTGTTAAACTAAACTAAAGATTTCACCGCCGTTTAGTTGTGTGGAAAGTCCGAATCAGATCCTCAAAGGATGAAAAACGGATGGAACCGGCGCACACTGATAATGTTTTATCACCTTCTTTACGGCCCATAGTGCTTTACAGTCCCATTCACACCTCCAAACACTAGATCCAACCTGGAACCTCCAGGACCAATGTGGTGGTTCAGAGTCTTGCTCAAGGACACTTCGATACATGGGCGGGCAAGGCAGGAATCAAAAATGCAATCTTCTCATTAGAAGTCTACCGCTGCACCACAGCTGCTCTGTGTTTGTTTTTCAAAAGTCTGCTTTAATGCTATGGATCAGAGGAATGTTTCTGTCGCGGGGGGGGGGTAAACTCTAGTTTCACTGCTGTATATTTAACAACACCCCCCACCCCCGCTTCCTGCAGATACCCCATCCTGGTCGTGGCTGCCACAGTTCTGCAACCTTCGAGATCTCCGCCGCCGAGCGCAGCTCAGGCAGCTTGAAGAGTCCAGTGGAAACATGGTCCACATCAAGCAGAAGCTGTACCACAACGGCCACCCCAGCCCTCGACACCTCTGACTGAGACGCAGCCCAAACACCGAGTAACAAAAGATCAAGCTTAACTTCGATCTCTTCTCCCACCAACAGCCCCTTCCTTCCAAACGTTGCCTCAGAAGCCCTGGAAAACTGCCCTCCCCGACATGCCTCCATCCTCTGACAGGATGCTCAGCATCCAACGAGTCTCGCAGAGGGTTTTTACTCGAGGGGTTTCAGTCCAGCAACGTGGAAGGAAGACGAAGACGCGTTTTTAGGGGGGTTTTTCTGTAAAAAGACATTTTCTGTGTTTATTGTTAAACTCGGCATGCTCTTCTAGAACAGGGTAAGGGGGGGGGGTTCCATTTTTCTCTCCCAGCTGGGTGGGTTGGAGGACACCGTTGGGGTGGTGCGCATGCGTGTGTCAGGTGGAGGGGTGTTGTGACAGTCAGACTGCTGCTCCTGTAAATAGTCATGGTGTGGGACGCTCTGTGAAGAGGAATCGAACGCTGAAGAAATCCCTGTGAGTTCTGATGAACACGGATCCATTAGCTTTGTTACTTAGTGATTCAATGAATGTAAGATTTTGTTCCTGTAAATATGTGGGGGCCAGAGAGGGGGCGTGGTCTGGGTTCTCTTTGCTAAGTCATTATTATTTAGTTAGAGGGGGGGGGGCACCCCCCCACTCTCCACTCAACAGTTTCTTTGTCCAGTTCCCCTTCACCCCCCAAGAGCAACCAGCCTATCGGCAGGGGGAACCCTCACCTAGCCCCCCCTCGCCCTCTCTGTCCAGACATTGCTGTTGTGAGGATAAGATGTCTGTTTTATTAAAAGTGCTGATGAAGCACAAATGTGACCTTTGATGCGTGGTTGGTGGTGGTGGTGGGGGGGGGGGGGGGGGGGGGGGGGAGCAGCATCAGTTCCACTCTAACAGAGATGGAGAAGCCCTTCAGGTTCCTAATGGAGAACCCATTACATCAGGAAGGACTGCACCCCACAGGCTTCCACAAGCGGGTCAAAATGACTCACATTTAGATCCACAAAGTTTTACTCTCACTTTGGTTCAGAACATTTGTTTGTAAAACGCAGTTCCTCGTGTTTTTACAAGAAGAGAAAACGAGGAGTCACCTCTGCCAAAGCATTAGTGGAGGAACTGGAGCATCCGTCACGTCTGCAGACTTCTCTGCCTCGGTTCGGTTTGGCCTTCAGCCTGTGGTGGGAGCTTCAGTCGCTGCACAAACATCCCGAGACCAGAGGAGATGCTCTGACTCCCTGAAGCTGACGGTTCTTCATTCCTCTGAGGCTCAGCAGGCTGAGGTTCAAACCTGAAAAGATGAAAGAAGCATCTGAAATTCAACAAACTCAAAGAAGATTGGTGCTGTCGACCTTTAGAGTTAAACACGTTCCATGATGAATATCAAAATGCAGAATAAAGCCCAAGATGTTTGGACTCATCTCCTCAAAACTGTGGAGTTTAAAAAAATTATCTCTACTCTTTCGCAATCCACCAAAATAAAAATATATATAAATATTTAATCTTTTGGCACATTTATCAGTGTTATGAAAAAGCAGTTATACCAGGCAGATAAAGGGTTAAGTTATGCCAAAGGGAGGAGAGCATCAGGGTTCTGAAGGAGGTGGTTCTGCTTCCATCACTGGTTCTGTCTGTATGGTTCAGCAGGATTGTGGTGAAATCTGTGGTAGCAGCTTCTTAGAGTTCAGAAGTTCGCAGAAGTCCAAACTCCCCTCATTTCCCTCCTAACTTTAAAATGTATTTTTGATTTGCTAGCTTCAGTCTAAAAATCAAAAATAGAAAGTTTTTTGGGGAGACATGATGAAAGCAGGTCCTTGCTGTACATTAGCTGATTTTATGGTTGACCACACCTGTCAGTGACGGCAGCTGGAACCTCTGACCCAAAACAGGGTCAGTGGAACAAACAGGAAAAAGTTCTAAATGAAAACAGACCAAAGCGCTTTA
This sequence comes from Adrianichthys oophorus, assembly GCA_036245035.1. Classification (NCBI taxonomy): domain Eukaryota; kingdom Metazoa; phylum Chordata; class Actinopteri; order Beloniformes; family Adrianichthyidae; genus Adrianichthys; species Adrianichthys oophorus. The sequence goes on along the minus strand of BSAI01000015.1, from coordinate 300,690 downwards.
CTGTGCACCACTATCTAAACGCCATTTCATTGAAGTAATAAAAGGGGCATCAGTCCAGGACTGAACACTTCATACACACCATTGAGCAGCTCCAAACCTCCTCCAGAGACCAACGCCTCCCTTTGTAGCTGGAAATCATCCCAGCAGCGGCTGCAGCCTGAGAAGCAGCTGCAGCAGCGCATCTCTCAGTGAAGCTGCATGAGAGGACTTACAGCCCGTCTGCAACTCCACTGTAATCTGATCCTATCTCAATCCTGAAGCCTCTGAACCTCCTCAGTTTGGTCCACAACTTCATCCTTATTCATCCAGTCTGTCTCCATCTGCCATCAGAGAAGTTTGTGGCTGCATGGGGCAGTGTGGGTGGGGTAAATAGGCAGGTGGGGATGACCCACCCCTGATGTCCTGAAGAATTGATTCTAGCTTTATCTCCATCATTGTTTTGATGAGAGTCTTTTTAATGCTTTTTTATTAGAAAGGGGGATCTGACAAGAACAATTAAAAAGTGCATTAAAGTCATCAGATCATTAATGATGCTAAAGTTTGGAGAGAGCTGTGGGTGGAGGTGAAATAAAGAGCTTTTATAGGGAGGGGTGTCATAAATCCCCATTTAAAATGTTTATGTTCAACACAAATTTCAATCATTTAAGTTTGTTTATTTGTTTGTTTTTTGGTGTGAGAATAATTGAACCAAGTCCTGATGTACAGAGAACGCTGCTCTGAGGGATGGGGAGAAACGATGTGAAGACCTGAAGGATGCTGGGAGGGCTGCAGAATCAGAAATAAAGGAACTGGCCAAAAAATATGAAAAATACCAAGAAGGAAAGGGAGATCTGGAGGAGGAATTTCACCTCATTTGAAACATTATCCTCTCAGTTTGTTCTTTGTCTTTTGAAAGAGTTGCAGAGCTGTAGGATCTGTCAGTCATCTTCTATGTTCAGCTGAACTGTTTCCTCCTACAGCAGTCAGGGCTCCTAAATGCCTCATTAGATAAAGCTTCTTTCTGTTCGGACAGGTCAAACCAGTGATGCGTTTCAGGTGTATTTAGTATTATGTTATTATTTCTGGAAATGTTATCATTCCAGTCAATCATATATTCCAGCTCTGACAATAAAATAAAACAGATGAACATTTTTAAGTCAATCCAGTGACATCAGCTGTTTATTAGCTGCAGTTGTTCAGATATTCAGACAGAACCAACAAACATCCATCAGTTCTGAGTTTGTCTTCATCTTTTAAAGCAGGAGATTATTTCGACCGACCTGTGAGATGCAGATCTTTGTGGGTTTTTGAGGAACCTGCGTGAAACTGAAACCGGTTCCATTCTAACTCAGAACACTGAGGGTCTTCTCTTCTATGAGGGCAGCAAACAGTTTGCTAACCAAATCCTTTATTACATGAACTTCATTACATGAAGTAATAACAGTAAATAAACAGTATCAGATGTGGAGAAATAACATGCAAAATAACGTTTTCATATACTTAAAGTAGAAAGAAAGAAAACAAACACTGAGTAGAATGTTTTCAAAATAAGAGCCTAAACGGTTGAACTGACGCCAGGTGTGACAGGTGTGTCTCCTGCAGCTCGTGACTGTAAATGTGATCAGGTTTATGCAGAAACCACATCAGTGTGAACGCCTTACCCTTCTGGATCACATAACAGACCAGGAATACACCGACTCTCCTTGAGACAATGAGGGTTGTGAAAGCTTCATTAATATGTTGCCTTCACGTGCCTTTGGAAATATGAGTGTTAACAAGATAAATTGACACCATGAACAACGATTTAGGCTCCACGCGTTTTTCTTTAAAAATAAGAATTGAGTTTTTTAAAAAACTGGCCTCGTTTCATTCTGTGGCACAGCAGCACAAAGAAAGCAGGTTGTTCTTATTCTGACACTCATATGACCGAGCTCTGAGAGTGTACGTGAACGCAACAGCGTCGACGCATCCCAGCGGTGAGGCGTTCACAGGTCGAACAAACCTGAGTCGGTCTGCCTTGCTCACGAGCTGCGGTCCTCCAGACTGAGAAGATGTCGCTGGTTCTTCTGAGCCGAAACCTTCTGGCTTTGAGAAACTCTGGGACGACGGTGGTGAGTTCCTCCTCAAACATCTTCATATTCAGCTCTTTGAAGTTCTGCTGTTTGGTGTGAGTTTTTAAAGTGTTATCGTGTTGAAGGAAGCAGCATTTTCTCAGGCTGCAGCAAACATGAGTAAAAACGGGGTTTTTATAAAGTAAAAGGGACAGATCTGCAGAGAGGGTTGACTGCTCTCTGCACCTTCAGATTAAAGGTGTAGAGAGCAGGTTTAAGAATGTTTGAACTACATTTTACTGTGTCTAAAGTGAAAGTCAAAACAACATTTTTTTTCATATTTTCAACATTTATTGTCCTCCAAGAGTCAGTTAAGTAACCAAAAAAACGCCGTGATGTAACTCTTCTGTCAGTTCTTTGTAAGTACCAGAAGGGGGCGACACACTTTGTTTTCATTTGTTTGGTTAGAAAAAGTGTAGTCACCTGTAACCTGTTCAGATTCAGCTATACAAACGTAAGTTTATTTTTAATTTTAGTACAAATGTCTGAAAGGAAGAAAAAGACTTTTCTATTCAATTACAACCCAATATTACAACACAGTTTCAATGGGCTTCAAACCGTCTACAACAAACATTAATTCTGCAGCATCACCATATGTTCACCTGAGTCAGGTACAACTGTTTTTGATGCACCTGAAATAGTGTTATCAGCATTCATAGATCAACACCTGCTGCATCAACCATTCCCAGATGGTGCGATTTGCTCAGACCGCTGCTGCTAAGGCTCCAGAGCCCAGGATGAAGACGTTCCAAGTGTACCGCTGGGACCCGGACAAGCCCGGTGACAAACCCCGAATGCAGACGTATGAAGTTGACCTCAACACGTAAGCAGTCATGATGAGATGGATGAAACTGGAATTAAAACATCTTAACAAATGAACGGCTGACCCCTTCCTGTTTGCGCAGTTGTGGCCCCATGGTCCTGGACGCTCTTATAAAGATCAAGAATGAAACTGACCCCACACTCACATTCAGGCGTTCCTGTCGTGAAGGTAGGAAGAGAAGTTCTCTGGTCTGGCAGCATCTAAAAGTGTGTTTGAAGTAAACACCTGTGCATTTCTGCAGGTATTTGTGGTTCGTGTGCAATGAACATCAATGGAGAAAACACACTGGCCTGTCTGAACAGAATCAACAGTAACTTAACCAAACCCACCAAAATCTACCCGCTGCCACACATGTACGTCGTCAAAGACCTGGTGCCGGTGAGAGCTCAGTAACTGATGTGAAGTTTGTGAGCATGAACTTATTGTAGGATTAAAAACAGGATGAAACCATGACACCATATCTGCTGTGCTGTTGTCCCTTCAGGACATGAGTAACTTCTATGCGCAGTACAAATCGATAGAGCCGTACCTGAAGAAGAAGGATGAGAGTCAGGAGGGGAAGACGCAGTATTTTCAGTCCGTGGAGGACAGACAGAAACTGGTGAGAAGCTCTGACCTCGCACACAGCCTCAGCGTTCATTCTGCACCGTGACTTGACTGCTTCACAGCCGATTGTTCAAGGCCAAACAGGTTTCCTTTAAAGCAACAGATGAAATGGACATTATCAGTGTAGAGGAGACTTTCCTGTTGAAGCCTGCTGAGCAGCTGATGGTTTCAGTTTGTTTGTGTCTTGTAAAAACACCACAGTCCATTCCGTAGTTTTGTGCATTTATTCCTTTTACAAAAACAGTGAGAGAAAATAATACGATTGCTATGTAGGCTATGATTTAATGAATTTGAAAAACAAAGGGAGGAAAAGGAGCGTGCAAAGAAAACTGCAGCAACAAAGTGGCATCAAAAACAGCCAAAATAAACAGCCCACCTAGGTGCAGGTGAGCGGGCGTTTACCAAACCTTTCACCCAGGTCTTGCTAATTAACTAATTAAAGAAGTGAAACATGCAAAACTTGAACAGAAACCAGGAAATGTGCAAAGACAGCAAACTACATTCTGGCTCCTCCAATCAGTATTAAAGAAATGCTCACTTCAGTTGCAGAGTCTCATTCACATCAACAGAGACAGCGTTGTGCATTTATGTTTTCTGTAACCCTGTGGACTTCTGCAGGATGGCCTGTATGAGTGCATCCTCTGCGCTTGCTGTAGCACCAGCTGTCCCAGCTACTGGTGGAATGGAGACAAATACCTGGGACCTGCTGTCCTCATGCAGGTACGTCAACACGCTCCTGACAACACAGCTGTTCTTCACCCTTCAATTCAGATTGTAACAGTGGAATCTGAGCTTACATGTACGTTTCAGTGGATATGTTTAGCAGCCACGGTTCTGATAATGATCACTGCATTTAAAATGTGCATAAATCATGCTGCAAACCAAAGCTTCCTGTTTTCATCTGCAGGCTTATCGGTGGATGATTGACTCTCGGGATGAGTTCACAGAGAAACGATTGTCGAAGCTCCAGGACCCCTTTTCCCTTTACCGCTGCCACACAATCATGAACTGCACCAAGACTTGCCCTAAGGTATGAAAGTCTGTCCTCTCTCAGCCACGTTTTTGCCACAGAGTCACTCATTTGATTGTTTTCTTCTTACAGGGTCTCAACCCAGGAAAGGCCATTGCAGAGATCAAGAAAATGATGGCCGCTTACAGAGAAAACACAGCCGCCACGTCATGAGTGACTGGAACGGAGACGGGCCGACCTCTGCCGTGCTGCTTCATTAACACCTTTGTTGTGTCAGGGCCGGTGTGGATGTGATGGCTGTGACTGTAGACGGGGATGGAGGAAAAGGCTGAGAAGAAGCCTTCTGTAAAGACAAACAGGAAGGGAATGTTTGTGTCCTTCAACATAAAAGCTTTTGCTGTTTGAAGAATAAATGCAGATAGATTGCATGCTGTTTCTTTTTAACTATGTGAAATTGTGTATTTAATGGTGATTGGTAGAGCTAACAGTAGGACAGAGAAGAACAGTTCTTTCAATGACTTCTAGCAGTCTAAATGAACATCTAATAAGACATTAGCTTCACTTTGTTTTGGATGCAATGTTCTGTTTTGTTTTTTTTTTCTTTTTTGTGAAAAGGAAAATGTCTATTTTAATCATGCGGAAAAACACAGATGTAGTCAGTTTCATAGCTTTGTGTTAAACTTTGTGCAGAAACTCAAAGCACTTGCCAAGAAAACTATCAGTTATTTCTTCTGGGTCAGCCAGAATCTAGAGTGGAAAAGGTCGTTTTTAAATGAATTCATGAAAATTAATAAATCCAACATCACAAATGTATCTAGATGAGCTTACATGGCAGCTTCATTTCCTTGTTTGTGAGTTGTCAGTGTAACGTCACGGGCCGGCGTGCTTCTGAGATGCGCGAGTGGTCATTTTGGCCCACGCGTGTTGCCGTAGGCAGGGAAGCCGCTGCAGCAGCTGCGGGTTCGAGGAAAGCGTCACTGTTTTTGCGTCAAAAAGGAACTCTTTAACTCTCACCGACAGGCGGAATGCGGAGACCGTGACCGGAGGATGGACATCACCGGTACGTCTGGAATTAACGCATTTAATAAACATGTTTACTCCAGAAACCAGCCGAGTGCTAGCTAACTGTTAGCTTTAGCGGTCTCATCTGAGTCTGCGCGAAGAGGACAGAAACAAATGAAGTCACCGCGTAAAGACCGAGTCAGGAAAGTGATTCCCATTCCTGCAGGGATTTGGGAAAATTATTTTCCCCAAGTTTGTCAGGTTTATCAAGTTTGTTTGACTTTAGCTTCAGAAAGTTGAAAGTTTCAGTTTCCCTCTGATTATGATGAAGAATAAACAAGTCAAACTGTTGGCAGAAATTACAGTCAGACTGCCCCTGACTGTAATAAAGCTCAAGTTCTTTAGAATATTAACGGTGATTAAATGTACACGATTTATATCATTTGGGTGTAAAATGATCTTTTCATGTTTTCTTTGGACTCTATTTTGATGTTAATATAGATCATATTAAATTAGATCCACCAAGAACCTTATATGCTCACATCTTTACCTTCAGGTTAAACCAACACGTTTAGCGTCAGGTAAAATTAAATGATCACATTTAAATGGATCTTACAAGAAATCATCTGTAAAGACAGCTGGAAGCTGCTTGTAGACTTCCTAAAGGGCTTAAACGTTCAATTAGACAACGTTTCTGGTTTGTGAAAACAATCTTCTAGTATTTTTGATGATATCTCCGTCGGGCTCCTTTAGGAAAACACTCAGATGCCTTATTCAGGCTAAGATGACCTTTCAGAGGACAAGCATTTCTAAAACAATTCAGGATTTTTTCAAGCAGGATCGGCCCGTTTACGTTTAATTTGGACACACAGGTGGATGGAGTTCAACATGTTTCTGAATGGAACACTCAGCTGTTTAGTTTTCGTTCTGGGAAGAGGCCCCTCCTCTTAACCACCTTCTGTTTTGACCGTTTTTAAGCTTTAGTCACAGTTACGTCATGTCAACAGATTTTGTGTGTTTTTTATACCAGAAGGGGTTGTCGGAGATGCTGAGGAAAATCAATTGTAACACACAAGAACAAATGATACACTTTAGCTAAAAAAGTCCCGAAGTTTATTCTCAACTAAAACAAAATGTTAAAAACAACTTCATCCTGAGGTTTCCAAAATAAATGTGACATTTCCTAAACAGACGGCACGTCCTCTATGTAAAACATTCTTCTCAAAGCCTGTTCCTTTCAGCTGAACAGCTCTCCTAAATCATATTCTGCTTGTCTCCTCGTGTCTGGTCGAAGCTGCTCTGACCTTCATGTTGGCTTTTATGCATACTTTTTGTGCAATGTCTTGGTCTTTTTGTTTGTTTTTAAAATTACAATATGTTTTTATGTAGCACTTTGAGTTACACGCATTGAAAAATGCTGTACAAATGAAGTTTGATTTGATCAGAGCAGATGAAGCTGTCAGAGCCACAGCAGGGGTTACTCCAGCACACATTTCCTCCTGCAGTTCCTCGTCTCATTGCTGGGTGAAGTTGTAAGATGTCTAATCATTCTAATGTGGAGAGTTGGAAGCTTCAAACGTGGCCTTTGAATCTGAAACAGGAAGTTTTGAAATACGTGAGCCGTACAGACCAGTATGGAGCATTTATCAAAGACAAGATTGCAGCGCATGGGTTCAATATAAAGAACCAACATTCTGCGTTAGATGTTCAGAGAACATAACCAAAAACACTGAGGTCACCAGCAGGGTGACCACGTGAAATCACAAGGTTGAGCAGATTTCTGCTCTGTGTGAGAAATGCGGATGAAGCATCAGTCTACACCCTGCTGGTTTCAGATATTTGGAGCTTAGTCACAGTGATGGAGCTGATGAAAGCTGTCAGAGATCAACAAGCGGCATTATGAAAGGTAAGACATCTAAATCAGGGTTCTGCCTCTGCAGGATCTGAGGCAGAACTGTTTGTCTTGTCGTTTTCTCTCAGGACACAGACGAGGAAGTCCTTCAATGAAACTCTGAGATGTTTGAGGTTTCATCCAATAGAAACTTTCACAATAAAATCAGACTCCACAATCAGTTTACTTTCTGGAGAAAACAAAAGATTGTTTTTTCTAATTCGTTATTTAAAAAACAGTTTTCTTTAACCTTCAGAACTCGGTTCTCTGAATCCATCATCTGATACGTAACTTTCCATTTGACCGAAACATCATATCTAAAAATTCAGCTGCCGCTTCAGCTTCCAAACCTTTTAAATTGGTTTCTGTTTGGTGGTTTTCCTCACAGAAGCTTCTCTGCTGAAGCTGCTTCAAATGACAGCTTGGCCTCAGCAGGTTCTGCTGGTTCTATTTCTGCTGGTCCAGGTTCTGCTGGTTTGTTTTTTTAACAATGACTCCTATCTCCAAATGGGCTGAGTTATCACACAGACGTTAACATGTGCAGCCTGTGGACCCTCATGGAGGCCTGTACATTTGTAGAACCCGTCAGAACCAGTTATTGAAGCCGGTGACCCCGGCAGAACGTTTTCTCTCCGTTTTTTTGCACCATCAGCTCAGACGTGTCTGTGTCCTGGTTGAGCTGACCGAGCATTTCCTCTTTTTGAGAAGCAGAACATCTGATCTGAGCAACAGGAAGCCTGAAGAAGAAACTGAAAGTCTGGACTCCACCGATGACCAAACCCTGTAAATACTTTAGAGATTTGCTGACGTGTGCCAGAACCAGAAACTGGGTTTTTTGAAGTACATGCCAGTGAGATGATTGCAGCTGACTGGAATTCCTGAGTGTTGACATGCATCTGTCACGTGATCAGCTGTCTGTCAGGTTTAACATGGGAATCGGTGCTGACTGGAAAACCACAGGAATTTAATCTGAGGCTCTTGGCTGAACCGGCCTGGTTCGAGCTGAGGGATCACGTGGTTCAGATGGAGTAACTCCACCCTGATCACCGCAGACTCGATCCTTCTGGATGTTTGGAGGCTCGTGTGGTTCCAGCTGTGGTCTGAGGGTGTCTCCTCATCCCCAGAGGCCGCAGAGGTTCGGGTTCGCTTCAGGGTCCGGTTTGACCTGAACCTCCGAGGCGCGCGTGGACCGTCATCTCGGTCTGTGCTTTACGGTGAGGGCGGCGGGTCGGATTTGTTCGTACTGAAAGCGGAAGTGTGGATGTTGACGTGTTCGGGCTTCACTGTCATTCCTGCGCATGCACGCAAGCGCGCTCCTGACGCCGAACTAGAAAACCTCGACGACAAAAACCAACATGTCCGTTCCTGGGAAGTTCTCCACTTGTTAGATAAACTTCACCTCCTCGGAGCCCCGACGCTTCAATGACACCGCGTGGCCTCGCGCCGGGGTCTGTGGTTGACGGTGAACTTCCTCCCCAGAGGGCATCCTCTGGATGCTGTAGAGATCTGGTCCTGTCGGGAGGAAAACATCGATAATCGGTGTGCTTTATTGATCATCACTGATGGTCAAAAGGATTTCTAAAAAAAATAAAACTCTGTAAACTTTAAGATTCAAAATCATCCCTACGAACACAGGAACCCGGTTCTTCTAAGGTGGAGTTCGCAGAGATGGAGAACCTGAAGGTTCCATGATGTTACCATCAGAACCAGCATCACTCCTGCCAACAGTCGTGTTCATGATGTTCCTCCATATGAGAGAACTGGACAGTCTGAGGATCTCAGTGGGATGTACCAGCTGTTGTTACTGCAGAACCAGATGTTCTCGGTGTTGGTGCCAGTGAAGTTCTGGACTTCTTGCAGCGATGGTGGCTTCCACATGCTGCAGGACCTTTTCAGCTCTGAAGTTCAGGACTGTTGGCACAATTTTCCTCAGAATTCCCAGTTCTTTCCAGAACTGCAGGGATCGTGGGCTGATTTCTTAAGGCAGGAACTTGATGATCAAGATGAACTTAATTCTTCATCCTAGAACTTCTCAGGTTCTCCCTCCAAATCCTCAGATGCTTCACTCTGCTGTGATTGCTCCTGTTTTTGTGTTCTGGGTTTCAGCTCCACGTGAAATCTGCAGATGATGAGCATTTCATTGGCTGTTTAAATAAGAAAATCATGAATAAACAAATAATTCTAATGCTGAGCTTCCAGTCTGTGGGAAAGTCCAACATTTTGGTCATGTGATTAGTGTCAAAAGGACTGATGATGATGACATCCACAGACAGCACGTTTACTGGATGCTCAGGCGAATGTTCTTGTCTGCAGGTTTCATTCATGTTCCGTTGCCACAAAGATTTGAAGTCCTGCTGTACTCCTCTTTACAGCACGTCTGAGGTCTAACTCTAAAGCAGCGAGCATGCAGAAGCTGCAGGTGGTCTACAGCGGCGCCTTTAGGATTTGATTCAAACGACCACGATGGTGCACAGCTTCAGAAATGTTTGTAGGTGCAGGAGTTATCGGTCTTCAAGCGCTTTTAAGACAATTTATGGTTTGATTCAGCGTCTTCATGCTTCTAAAAGTAGAATCATGTTAGTGCTCACCGACATTAGATACCAGCTCACCACCTGTAGATACCAGTCCCCAGTTTGGAAATACTGGTATAGACGCCTTCTTTAAAGTTTCCTCTTCTTACTTTGTATGTTTTATCACTTTTGTTGTTCTTAGTATTCCCTTACTTTGATGATACGTTTACTGGTGGTTTTATTCTTTCTGACTGTCTTTATGTTTTACTGTGATTTATGTGGTTGTGGTGTTTATGTTTGGACCTCCAATCTGTAAATAAATAAATAGAATTTACGGTTGAATAATTTTAAATTCTTAAGTTCTGTCAAACTGAACTTTGGAAGTCAGGATTCCTTTTTTTTACAAAGCCTGTAGTGGTGCCGGCTGGTTCCTGCAGAAGAGCTTTAAACCTGTGTCTGCAGATGTTCCTGACAGCATCCTCCTCTGGTGGTGATGCTTTGATCCTCCTCAGAGGTCAGTGAGAGCAGCGTGATGCGTCTGTGGATCGTCACTGTATTGAGACCCAGCACGGTGACGCTGAGACGCAGCACGGTGACGCTGAGACGCAGCACGGTGACGCTGAGACGCAGCACGGTGACGCTGAGACGCAGCACGGTGACGCTGTGTCTCAGGATCAATTTTCTTGCAAAGGCCATTTAACTGGTTTGAAACCAACTCTTCTCAGGAACTTGCAGAACTTCTGGATATGTGACACCATCTCCATTACAATTAGGACATGGGGGAGTGGGAGGGGCCTAAGAACAGGGAACTAAAGCCTATCTTTGTCAGGTGTCTTTTGTTAATATTGACCTTGAAGGCGTGTTGCAGCTTGTAAACGTGTCCCACTGAGGATTTCAGTCTCAGTCTCTCCTTTTCTGTAGGTTGCGTGGAGCCTCACTACAGGCTCCCCTCGCCGAATCCACGGCACCCGCGGCTGAGTCCGGACTCCCACATGGTAAAAGTCCTCCTTCTCACTCATCTCCACTGGGGCACAGAGGTGGGGTGTGGCAGAGGAGCAGATGCTCCATGACTCGCGTCACCTCTTAATCTCCAGTCTAATCTGAGTCCTTCCTCTGAACGCTCAGTTGGGATAAACTTCTGGTCAGCGTTCATGTTTTTGCCCCACCAGGACACTCAAGGGTATAAATGGGTGCGATGGCGGGTGTGGTTGTGTCGCCTGGCTGCCCTGCTGTCTTTGGGCCTTCTCCTGGTGGTGTTCCGCTGGCGTCCGCGGCTCTCCGTCCTTGCCCGCTGCACTTCCTGCTCTCTGGCTTCAGCAGATGTTCTACTGATCAGAGTGAGAAACGCACACTCAGGTTCACCTCAGGACACTTGTGTCCTTTCAAAGAGGTTCTCGTGAAGTTGCCTCCGTAGTTCAGTCAGATATTCATGGTCCCGACAAGCTTCTTATGTTCCTCTGCATCTGCATGAACTTTTGATGGTAATCATCTGGTAGTCTCCTGTGGAGCAGGAGCTCCAGCTTTCTAACCTTTGGATGTTTGCTTTCAGGTCAGTTGTGGGCAGCAGCATGTGGTGGAGGTGCTCGCCGAGGAGGTGGAGGAGGGCAGGTGAGCGCCGCCTTTCCAATTAGCTTTCAGATAGTCAGAGCAGTCCTGAAAACCCGAACATGATCTCTGCTCTGTTCAAGCAGCTTGGATTTGTTGGGGAAACTGGACGAGTCGGAATGCAGAGACACAGTCCAGCTGTACAAAGAGGAGGTGAGCGCGGAGGCGGCGGCGGCGTTTGACTAATGGACTCGGGTCTTTCTGAGCCTGAAGTGTCTTTACCTGTGTTGCAGAAAACGCTGCTCCGGTTTTACCTGTTCGAAGGGCTGCGTTACATCTGGCTGGACAGGAAGGGGGCCTTCTGCTGTGTTAGGTACTGATCAGAGCTGAGATTTAAGACGCCTGTCCAGACTCTGTCATGTCTTTGCTCTGCTTACACTCAGGGCAGTTTCACGTTGTCATAAAGCTTTGCTTTACAGCAGAAAACATATGGAATCGGATCCTTTTGACACGTTTACATCTCTGACCTTCTCTGTCATCTCTCTCTGCAGTGTCCTCAATGAGGGCTGGACGTACAGAGACCTGCACCACTTCCAGAGGGGGCTGGATCCCCTGGAGCAGAGCTCCAGGTGGGACATGTTTGAACAAAGAGGTTTTTGGTGTCGCAGCAGCTTCATCTCATGTTTGCTTTCAGGAGACGCATGTTTGGAAGCAACCTGATCGACGTACCTGTGAAGCCTTACATGAAGCTGCTGCTCGAGGAAGTCGGTTGAATTTATCCCCCTATTTAAATCAGAACTATATAGTTTAGAATCTCAAACCATTTTTCCTTTTGCAGGTTCTCAACCCTTTTTATGTGTTTCAAGTGTTCAGCATCACTCTCTGGGTGATCGATGATTATTATTATTATGCTCTTTGTATATTTTTCATCTCCATCATCTCCATTAGCATCTCACTTTACGAAACTCGAAGGGTAAGTCTGAAGGATGACCCTAAAGTGTTTTTGTTTGCGTTTATGACCTGATCTAAAGTTTATTTTTGACCCAACTCCACAGCAAAGCATCACTCTGCGAAACATGGCCCGGCTGGTGACTACAGTCACAATCCGCAGAGGCTCTGGAGGTATTTGACCTTTTTTAAATCTTTGGGTCACTTTTTTCCAAACCCCCTTGACAAGCTTTAAATGAAGATGATTGATTAGTGAAGCAGGACTGGTCCTTCCTGAAGGGAACCGGATGAGGATCAGATCCTTGTGTATCTGCAGTGAATGTTCTGCTGCAGGAATCAGCACATTTGGATGCTTGAAGATTGAATCTGCTGGTGTCTGTAGTCAATAATGCTCTGATGATAAGCTGATTCCTCTAAACCAGGCGTCTGCAACCTTAAACGCCAAAATAGCCATTTGATCCAGTTTCTTGCCGACCATAAACCAGCAGGAGTCCTAAAGTCCAAATACTCTTACTTGTGGCCTTTAAGCTATTCATTTATAACATGTAGCCGATGAATATTTGCAATAATTGTATTAGAAAAGTGTTCTATTTCTATTATATAACTTTTGATATTAGCACACACAAGTTCCTTTCAAAATAAAATGCAACCTGTGTTTAATAAGATCCTTATGGGCTCAATATAAGGCCAGGAAGCCACCTGCTCTCTGATTGGACAGTTTTTCATTTGTGACCATCCAATCATAAAGACGTGTAAAGACAGAGACAGAATTCGCAACCGCAACTTCAGGAGCTTTTTGTTTCGCGCCTGCAAAAAACCAAAACTTTATTTTTTCACAGATGCAAATCTTTTTGACGGGCATGCAGGTCCTTTTTTACACATTTGCAAACCCACATTTTTGGTCAGATTGATTTTGGGGTTTGATTAAACTTGATTTATGTGCAAACATGCAGCTGTAGTTGAGAATGCATTCAGTTGTGGCTTTGAATCTCAGTGGCCTTATATTGATTCCATAGATCCTGATACATTAGATTTATTTACAATTATAAGGGCTCTGTCTCTGACCAGCAACTAGACATTAAATAAGAGTAGGAGTTCAAACTTTTTTCTAATAAGCTTCATGCTGGAGACCCCTACTATAAACCTTTCTGCTGTCGGTTGGCTTTGATGTTTCTCTGTTAGAAAAGCTTTTATTAAGACCATTTGGAACTGTAAACATGGCCATATTTTCCCCTTAAGATGAGGTACCGTCATTAAATCAATCAACCTGAAAAATTAAGTTTCAATGCTAAAAATCTGGCTGTTTTTAGTTTTTACTAAATATTTGTAAAGTTGCAGGAATTCACCAAAATTCAGTTGGTTTGATGAGATCTTTTCATTTTGCATCAAACCTGCTGACCTGAACTTTTCTGGTTGGTGTTCTCAGCGGAGGAGACTGTGAGTTCGGAGGAGCTTGTCCCTGGAGACTGCCTCATCATCCCTCAGGAAGGCCTGCTGATGCCCTGTGACGCCGCCCTGCTGGTCGGGGAATGTCTCGTCAATGAGAGCATGCTCACAGGTTCACGTGCAGGCTTGGTTTTTCTGAATCAAAAGACGAGGAATTAACCATCTCATACTTTCATGTCATTCACATTTCAGCATAACTCCAATCATTTGACTAACTTTTATCCACATGTTTGCTGAACAAAAACAGTTGAAACAGAGGCACTTCCTTTGTACCTCCAGGACAGGGTTTGTTGTTTCTGCAGCCGTCTTCTCCGTATCACCATCTGCTTGCTCTATTCTCGGATACGTTTAGGATCCACTCTAAAATGTGGTGCAGATTCCTCACCAGATTGTTCCTTGGCGTATGCCACCGCACCAAGTTTGAACACTAAATCGAATGAGCGTTTCTTGACCATCGCTGTATAGACATCCAGCGTCTGCACAGCTGTGCATGGCCGGCGTCTAAAGCAACAAACACCTGTTTGTTGGAGACGGAACACAGTTGGAAGAAATGCGGTATTGTGCATTTAAAATGAAAGCGTTTTGCTGATCACCGTTAGCTCCGTATAGAAAGTGAGTGTGTGCAGGCTGGGGGCGGTGCTGGCAGCGCAGGCTCCTCCTAGAAGGGGCTGTTAATCACTTTTCGACATCATCTCGTGACAACCTGCTCGTTATGGTGGGTTGAACATGGCTGGTGCTCAGGCTGCAGGTTTTTAGAGGAATACTTAGAAATGCGTGAACGGATCAAATACCACTTTGGGTTGTTTATACTGAGGGATACAGATTATGATACACTAAACAGCTGAAAAAGTCGATTTGGTTTGATAAAGGCCCTTTAATCCAAACATTCAATATCATTTAGTAGAAAATAACTAAAGAAAGAAATTTAATAATAAAGTGTCATTTTCAGGGCTTGAAAATGACAGAAAAACTAAATCAGTAAAACAAACCAAACAGCCACGGCATCAGTTGTAGTCCCAGTCCAACACATTTTTTTTAACCCTTTCACAGATTATTTTTCCCTTCTTATGTGAATGAGAAGCTTTGAGCACCAACTTCATGCCACCCAGAACTTCATATGTTTTGAGCTGGATGTGTTTTTCTACAGAACAAACCTGTCGATCAATCAGAGGTTGAAATGACGAAAGCTTCTGAGAAACTCGTCTGTTTCCAGCTGCGATTGTTTTTGCCGAGTCATCAATAACTCTGCTGTCACCATTCCCGTGTTTAGGTGAAAGTGTGCCGGTGCTGAAAACCCCCCTGCCGTCAGGGGACGTCACCTACAACTCCGACAGCGCGCGCAGACACACCCTGTTCTGCGGTACCCAGCTCATCCAGGCCAAAGCTGGGGGGCCAGGTGGCAGCGGAGCCGTTGCAGTGGTTACAAACACCGGTCAGTGGGAGCAGACTCACCGTGTGTCATTACCAAACCTCTGAATTTACAGAAATTACATTTACAAGCTTGATTTGGTTTTTAAGGTGGTTTTCTCATAACCAGAAAATGACTGTGACGACACCTGAAGCTTTCTTGGATAAAATGATCGTTTTTATTGGTTTAAAAGACACAAGAAATGCTGGAAAGAAGAGTCATCCACAGAGTTAACACGTCTGAACACATTTCACAGGGAAATCTGTTACACTTTTCCTCTGACTTTCTGTGGTTCTTGTCAGGAAAACATTCAAATCTTTTCAGGCCTGATGTTCTGATTGAAGTGGAGGTGATTGTCTGTCTCACCTGCAGGGTTTTTCACAGCCAAAGGTCACCTGGTCAGCTCCATCCTGTACCCTCAGCCAATCGACTTCCGGTTCTATCGAGATTCTGCCAAGTTCCTGCTCATTCTTGGTTTCATTGGTGAGATTATCTCGAGTAAATTCATTTCCTGAGAAGTTCGGACGTTTCTCTGACGCAGATCTTTCTGCTTCAGCCTCCATTGGAACCATCTATATCTTTGTGGTCCTCTACAGAACCAGAGTGAGTTCTGTGTGATTGGGTCTGTGGCTCGTTGGTGCGGAGCACACCACCACAGTGTTGCTGCTTGTGTTGCAGGTTACCTGGCTGCAGCTGATCGTCAGAAGTCTGGACGTCGTGACCATCGCAGTCCCCCCCGCTCTGCCTGCAGCCATCACCACGGGAACCATCTACGCCCAGAGCAGGTTAAAGACCAGAGGCATCTTCTGCATCAGTCCGCCACGGATCAACGTCTGCGGGAAGGTCTCGCTCTTCTGCTTTGATAAGGTGAGGGCGGGGCCCTCAGCGGGGCCGTCTCTACATGCTGGTGCTGCTGGCGCTGCATTTAGAGTGCGTTTGTTCTCCCAGACAGGAACCCTGACGGAGGAGGGTCTGGACGTGTGGGGGGTGATGGAGGCTGGGCCTGCCGGGTTCTCAGACCTGGTTCCAGACCCCACACTCCTGGTTCCGGGGCCCCTGCTGTCTGGCCTGGCCTGCTGTCACACGGTGACCCTGCTGGATGGCCAGGCCCTCGGAGACCCCCTGGAGCTGAAGATGGTGGAGTCTGTTGGCTGGGTACCATGATGTTCTTTCAAATAATAAATCTGCTTCACTTTTAGGGTCTTTAGTTGTGTTTATTCATGTCTGCTGTGATCTTTGCTTGCTAAAGGTTATACGTTGCTTCTTCTCACCTTAAAGTCAAACATGTTTGGAGAATTCAGACCTTTAAGTCCAAACGTCTCGTTGTTGTTGGCAGACTCTGCAGGAGCCAGAGGCGGCGGCTGATGCTCTGAACGCAGAATTTGGAGGCTGCAGAGTTTTGGCGGTGATGAGACCTCCCCCTCAGCGGCCTCAGGCTTTGAAGGCTGTGAGTGTCTGCATCTCAGCTCATTTCCTTTACCTTCACTGCAAAAGCAGAACCCTCAGAAACAAGTCAAAACATTTTTACCCCATTTTCAGGTTTTCCTTTTATAAAACTTCCATGATAAGATTTTTTTCTGAAACAAGGGTCTTTAAGGCTTTGAGACTTTAGTGTTTGTTTTTGTCCCTCAGAGCGAGCCGGTGGCCATCGTTCAGAGGTTTCCGTTCTCCTCAGCCCTGCAGAGGATGAGCGTGGTGACGGTGGCCCGCGGGGGGCGCTCTGCTCTGGCTTTCATGAAAGGCTCTCCGGAGATGGTGGCCAGTCTGTGTCGAGCTGATACCGGTTCCGTCACAAATCCTTCTGTTTTTTTATTGCTTTCTGCTGCTTCCCTCTGTGATTCTGGATGTTTGCATGTTTGCAGTTCCTGCAGAGTTTGATTCCAAACAGCACAGCTTTGCCAGTGAAGGCCTGCGGGTTCTGGCTCTGGCCTGCAAACCCGTACAGGTGAATTCTGGCGTGGAGAACATGGAACGGTGAGCAGCTTTCTTCTGTATGGGAAGTGACTGTGGTTTCCTGCTGAAGACGCTGGGTTTGCTGTTGCAGGGCTGAAGTAGAACGAGACATGCAGTTCTTGGGGTTGATGATGATGAAGAACCTGGTGAAGGCCGAGAGCCCAAAGGTCATTAACACCCTGAGACTGGCACAGATTCGCAGCGTTATGGTCACTGGTGGGATCTGTTTTATTTTAAGGATTTTTTTCCTCTAAATAAAAATCATCATTTCGATGGTTCGATGACGCCTTCTGCTTTCCTGCTCTGTGTAGGAGACAACATCTTAACCGCCGTTAACGTAGCTAAAAGCTGTGGGATGGTGGGGCCTGATGAGAAGGTGATTTTTGTCACTGCCAAACCCCACAGCCAGTCTGCCCCCACCCTGACGTTCAGCCTGGAAGAGCACGGAGCCGCCGCTGCTCCAGAGCCCGCCGACGGCTTCAGTCAGGTTAGTGTGAGAGTTTGTTTTCTCTCTGCAGAGAAAACATCTTTAACTGTGCATGACTGAAACCAGGAGAACTGAACACAGACTTTCAGAGGGTTCTTGATCAAAACACAGGACTCTTACTGAAAACTAGATTGGGATTCAATAATCTTGCTTTTGAACAAGTTCATCCTGGTTGTCTGGAGAGCCCGGTTCTCCTGTCCTGGTTTGGTTCCATTCCTGAGGACATTTTCAGGATGAACTCCTCCGTTCACAGATCAGTGTCTGTTCGACCTGTGAATGACATCCAGAGGTCACACAGATCCGTGTCCACGCTCATCAAGCTGCTGTTTTTGTCTTTCCCTTCCAGCACCTTTATCAAGGAGGCTCCGCCCATCACTTCGCCATCAACGGCAGTTCCTTTGCTACCCTCTGTGATTACTTCCCAGACAATCTCTCGAAGGTAAGAGAAACTGTTGATCCAAATTCAGATCCAGGAAAGACGTGCTGGAAGAGTAACGAGTTTAAATGTCGCAGGTTTTGATGCAAGGCACCGTTTTCGCACGGATGGCTCCCGACCAGAAAACGCAGCTGGTGAAGGAGCTGCAGAAGCTAAAGTAAGTTCAGACCCTGTTCAGCTTAGCTGTCTGTGGGCAAACGGTCTGTTCCATTCTGAGCCATTAAAGCTAAATGAAAGATTTTCATGGATTCTGACATGAGCGCATTAGGGAAAATTGTGTGGTTTAAGTGCACGCCATCATTCCTGACCATCACTCTTAACCCTAACCCTGACCTCAGAGGACTGTAACTTATAAGCTCATAGACCGAATACTATCAGTGGACGAGTCGAGGTGTGACGTCACCCATAGAAAATGCCTTACCTCCAGCTCTCGCAAAATGTGGCCCAATCCGTCCCCATGACTTCCTGATACGTTTTAAATTCAGTCGACAGTGGTTGGTATGAGTCGGTCTGAGTCACGTTTTATGGGGAACTGCAGTCCCCACTCATGAGTGGGCTGTCCAGTGTTCTGTCAGTGGTGGCTGTGCATCTGTGGCCGAAGGATAACATCAGGTGGGCTCAAGCATATGAACAGAACAGAACCACATATTACCATACACTACCTTACAGGAGGTCAAACTTACGCTCTCGACACATGACTGTGATTTAACATGAAAGGGAAAAAAGGAGAACTCCAGGATGGAGCAGGTGCTGCTCAGGTAAAGGTGAAGTCTGATTGGTTGAAAGATGGGGTTCATGCCCCCCTCCAATGAGAAATGATTATTATGGGATTCCAGAGGAACTATTATGGACTGGTGGTGCCTTCAAGGTGCTCTGGAACAATCAATGTAAAAAACTAAAACTGATATACTGATTCCTACCCGACATTCTGAACCATCGTTTCTACCCAGCGTTCAGAACCATCGTTTCTACCCGGCGTTCAGAACCATCGTTCCTACCCGGCATTCAGAACCATCGTTCCTACCCGACATTCAGAACCATCGTTCCTACCCGACATTCTGAACCATCGTTTCTACCCGGCGTTCAGAACCATCATTCCTACCCGACATTCAGAACCATCATTCCTACCCGACATTCAGAACCATCATTCCTACCTGACATTCAGAACCATCATTCCTACCCGGTGTTCTGAACCATCATTCCTACCCGACATTCTGAACCATCATTCCTACCCAACATTCAGAACCATTGTTTCTACCCGACATTCAGAACCATCGTTCCTACCCGACATTCAGAACCAT